>JAJJID010000415.1:0-35522 GCA_022204955.1 Macrophomina pseudophaseolina | reverse complement strand
ATATTGACGCAAAGGATTGCAAGAGTGTCTGCCTTTCCCGCATGATGTACTCGCCGGATCAGCGTATTTCCCTATTTGGAAATGCATGCTCCACCGATTTGTTGTGTACCCTCCCCATCCTGCAGAGGCAGCCCTCCCGCCCCGTAGCGGACACAAGCCCGAGCCAGCAATGCTCAACGCTCGCTTAAGGATGCGGATCCCCTGTTCGGACAGAAGTGCATCCCCAGTCACGACGTTCGAAGTTGCGGAGGGAGGTCCGGGAGATGGCTCGGTCGTCGCGCTCCTTCGTGCCACTTACGCAGTAGGGGAGCAACCCTTGTGCATCGCCAAACGTCAGATTTCCTGTCCAAACGGCACTCGACGACAGGTGTGTGCGCGGACTCGGCGAGAGTTATAGCGGCAAAATACGAAACGCAAGTGCTAACGGAAAGTATAAAGTCTTTCACGTGGATATCCGCCCTTTTCTGCAAGCCTTGTCCCCCCCTTCTCTCTCTCTCCGCACTTTCCCGCTAGAGAAAAAGGAATAACTCCAAACGCCGCCGTTTCTTCTCCCGCGACAGAAGGCAGGAAATAATTGCCGGCACTGCCACATCACTGCCGGCAAAAGACTTGCGACGTTTGAAGTTGCGGGAGATGAGGAAACAAGCAAAAGGGGCGGTCTGTGTGTAATGAATGGGTCGGTCGGCCGCGGGAAGGAGAGCGAAGTAGCTCCGAGAGGGAAGGGGTGTGGGGTTCCACACACACTCTCTCCCGCGCCATTCGCTTGCTTGTTATCGGCCGACAGAGCAATGAAAGAAGAGTCCGTCGAATTATCCGCGGCCCCGATGGTCGTCCGAGATGTTGCGACGTTTGAAGTTGCGGAGAAAAGAGGGCGACGGCGGGCCGATGGTGGAAGCGTATTTTTAGCAGCGGAGTTTTATTCTGGGAGGAGATGCGCGAGACAGTTTGGATGTATGGAGGATCAGCTCAACGATGGGGTGGGGAGGGGGGAGGTTTATATGCGCAGCCAGGTGTTTGGGTGAGCGGGCAACATGTTGGGGGAAGGAGGCCTTGGTAGTTGTTGGAGAGCTGGATTTGCGCTGAGCTGTGCAGAGGTTGTATAGTCCGCAAGCATGAGATGGAATGCTGGATGATGCGGAGCTGAGATTGTGGAGGTGCGTGGTTGTGCAGAGTTATGAAAATCCATTCCGAGGTCTGGCTACTTAGCAGGTGCTGCTTTAGGCTGAGCGGGATAACTGAAAGCCTGTATGCATAGCATTATACGCACGCCCTCCTGGACTACGCAACTCAGAGCTTGCAATCAGAGTTCGCATCGGAGTCAAATGCTAGACACCGTATTCGTTGCCTCTGGCCTCAACCGCGGCGAGGCGTTGAGCGGTTGCGATACGAGGCGAGCTGATCGAATAAGCTGGTATTCGCGGTACGATAAGAGCGTAAATACTGCGGACCTTATCGCTTTCCAGATCTTTTTTTCTTTCGAAAATTACAGACGTTCGAAGTTGGCGGCATCCGGGCCCTGCCGCTTTGCCGCATCAAGCAGCGGGCGGGCACAGTTCAGCTTCGAACGTCGCAAACTCGCGAATGACGGACAAACTGGATTACAGAGGCGCTATGTATGACGTTTAGCAATGTGTTATGACGTTGTTTTCGCGGGGAGGAGGTCTGGTTGCGACAAAGGCCAAAGACGATGCTGAGTGAAGGAGTTAGGAGGCTGCGATTGTGCGCAGGGAGCGTTACGGCTGGGCGCAAGAGGATTCGCTCGGGGTGCAAAAGGGCGCGCGGCGTCGGCAGGCGAGAGAGCAAGCGCGTGGGTAAAGAGAGACCTCCTGGCGCAGGCTGGATGTTTTCTTTCCGGCGATGGAGCCCCCAGCTGGTTAGCCGCAGCCCTTCGGGGGTCCCTCGTTTCATCCGCCCCTTCCCATCCGATGCATTGAATCGCACAATCACCACAGTCAGCGGTCAAGTATGGTGTGCAGTACGACCCCAATCTCGCAACCCCGGGCCCCTCTCACCATCCCATCCTCTTGGCGTCCCCGGAGGAGAGCTCTTCCCCCAGATCATCGAGCAAACAGCAACCCCGGTGGTCCCAACTGTCCAGATTCGGAGGGACCATCAGAATTCGGCTGCAAATACACTGTTTCCCCTCAAGTCCTGACAGTCCCTTTCCCCGGCGTCCTGACGGTCCCTCAACTTCGCTACGTTCGAAGTTGTGACGCCCGGCTGCGCCGGGAGCGACCCTAGCCTGATTCAGCGTCCTGCAGAAGCCGCATCCCTGTCTAGCATCAAACGTAGGGAGTTGTGAATGAAAGGGCGAAAGTCAACGGGCGTCTCCCATCTTTGCCCCGCTGATGTTTTCACGGCGGCCCGCCGACCTTGAGCCGGTGGCCCAGCCAGGCAGATGTTGGACTGTGGTGTTGGGGAGCACGCGACGTCTTGTGTTATCCCAAAAGCTGGCAGGCAATATCAATCAAGCTCAAGCGACAGATTCCATTACTATGGGAATATGCCAAATCCTGGGCCACGCTCACAAACCTGCAAGCAGCGAAGTGCGTCGAGCATATTGGCGTTGCGGCTCTGCTGGATGCAGGCGTGCGTTTCGCAACCTGCTGTTCGGCGCAACGCACCCACCACGTTGCCCAAATTCCCCCGTCCATAACATGTAAAAACGAATTTCGCCGTGCCGCAGCCCAATGGAATACGGACCAGGCCCGTCAGTTAGGCCAACTTCGAACGCCTGAACATGATTCGAGAAGGCTAGCGTTGCTAGGGTGCAGGTATTGCCCTGGGCGTGCTACTTCACTGCGACTCCTGTGAGTTTTCGGCTTCCATGATTCGGTAACACTGCTGCATATGTGAGATTTTTATTTTGATTGTTGATAAGGAGCTTTGCACAGAGCCGGTGTGCTAGTTACTTGGCTCACCGACTACTAATGACATAATTATGTTAAGGCCTCAATTTGCCCGATTCAGTGCGAGTAACGAGTGCAGGTGATCATTCGTCCTGCTCCACACCGCGCCACGCTGGACGAAGTGCCACTGTCTGATATCGTACTACAGCATCCATCACGGTAAATGCTCATAGTAAAAATGCCAGTTCTACGCCGCAATGGTGCTCTTTCCTACCGTGTGTTCTGAAAATCATCTGACCGTAGATGAATGGTCAATCGTCCTCGAAGAAACGGCACCACCCATTGCTTTTTCCCGTAGCACAATTTGAGATGGGGTCGAGGCTTCACGGTTAGTTGCCGTGCCTGTCCGTGGGTGGCAGACTTTTACGAGACCGTCCGTGAACCTTGGAGACTGAGTTTCTGATCTGCGAGACCGACACCGTCCAGATTAGTGAAATCGGAGACAAATATTCCCACATAATCGCTTAAATAACTACTTCCGAAGATAATATCTCAGATGCACCATTGTCTGAACGTCAGTCGAAGCCGTCATTCCATACAGCGGATATATTACCCTCGTACCGTTCTCGTATTTCGCTTTCCCTGTGCGCGCAGCGAAACTCTAGAGCACCCTTGCAGAACCCAGCCGAATTAAGCTCGGAGGGGCCAGTGCTTAGCGCTTTACGAGAGTAGATCGCCCAGCCATTTCCTCACCATGCGTCAAAGAAGCTGCGCGTCGTCAGCCTCTAAGCCTCAGCCGAAACATGGTTGACTGTAAATATGGGCATGCTACGGTGTGGACTTCGCAGGTCTGAGACCTAGAGGAAACAATCAATTAGCCTATACAATGTATATCGGGTAGCAGTATCCACGTACTCCTTGGCCTTTTGGAGCGAGCACCATGAGTGTCGGGGTAGATAATAGGAAAAAGAAGCTAAGGAACGAGCATGTGGAGCAAAAGAACTCGCTCGATGGATGTAAAGTAGATCGAGGTACATACATTTTAGATTCTCTGAACTGTCTCGAGTTTGCATAAGGGGTGTAAAAATCTCCATTTCTCAAATTCTTACAATTAAAAGGAAAGGCGCGGCGGGGAGAGAGTGTGTGTGCGTGTATTTGTGTGAGCCTGTAATTGAGATGGCCAATCTAAATTCCACATACACCGAAGCCCTCTAAGGAGACGGAAGAAGTCTACCATGTATTTAACTAACGTGAGAAGTTACCGTAAGTGTGATCCCACCCTCACCGCTGCATGCTCTCGGCTGACTAGACGGCAGTGTTGTCGTGGTCATTGCTCTCGCAGCCACATTTTCTTCACTCGCAAGCAACATCTACTTTCCAGCTGTGGACGCCATCGGATATACTCTCTTCGTTACCAACAAAGCGGCTTTCTTAACCGTGACGACGTACATGTACGTCTCGCAAATCTTAAGATGCTCTTGCTTTTACTGGCCGGGTAGCAGGATTGCACTGGGGCTGACACCATCATTTTGGGGACCGATCGCGCGACTGCATGAGTCGTAGACAAGTACCTGTCTATACCTTGATCGTGCATATAATATCCTGATATTTAATGGCTCTTCACACTTACTCTTGCGGAGGTGTTCGTGGTGCCAATCGCGGTGTCGCGCTGGCGCGAACCATTGGGTCATTATGTTTTTTCGATTCTTGCAAGCGGCTGGGGCCTCTTCTACAATCGCTATCGCCCCTGCCAAAGAAAAGGGTGGCTTCCTTGGCGCACTTTCGGGAGGTAAGTCATAGCCAGATGCAACAGCCACTATAACCGATGCTTTGCAGCACAACAGGTATATATGGCCATCGGACCTATAGCCGGGGGCATCGTATGTTATCCCAATCGCTCTGCTCCAGTAGAGTGAGCCACTGACGCATAAAATCACCTCCAATTTGCGGGTACTCCTGGCTTCTCCTCCACCTTCTCGTTGCTTATCATCATCGGCAGCCTTGTCGTCATCATGATCACAGCCCTCCCTCCAGAAACTATCAGAGCGATCGCTAGCAACGGCTGCGTGCTACTGCAAGGCCCATTATACGAGCCGGTCTACCGAAAATGGACGCCGTGGAACAAGGAGGGCGTCGCTGCAATGGCAGATCCAAACGGCCACAAACCTGTACCGGAGAGGATGACGGTGCGCATATTCTACGAACCCATGCTCTTCCTGCTTGAGAAGGACGTCACTTGCACGCTGCTCTTCGGTGGCATCATGTACGCCTGTGGTCCGTGGTCAGCGCCAGCACGACGTTCGTCCTGCTGCCGGCGTACAGTACAATCCCTCGACCCTCCAGTAGGAGACTGCCCTCCCTCCACACTAGCTCAGAAGCCACGCACCGAATGACTCGCCCCGAACACACCAGAATCGGCTGTGCGCTTCCTCCCCAATGGCATCGGCTGCGCCATCGGGTCCATCATTGCCGGCTGGCAGATGGATGCCGACTTCCAGCTCGCGTCGGACTCGTACAAGTACGCGCGGGGCTGCCACAAGCCTACCAACTGCCCAAGACCAACATACCTAGAGACTTCCCCGCTGCAACGGGCACGGGTGGCGCAGCTGCCGACCGTGACGGCAGTGTTCGTGGTCGCCTCCGTCGTCTGCGGGTGCAACCTGGCGCCGGCGCAGTTCGCCATCGCATACGCCAGCACCGCCGTGCTCAACCTCAACAACACGCTCACCGTCGACCTGTGTCCTGGTAAGAGCGCGGCGGCGACGGCGGTCAATAATCTGGTCAGGTGCTTGATGGGGGCGGCGGGCGGTAGCTTGGCCGAGGTCTCGCTCGCGAGGGTCAGTCCCGGCGTGGTGTGCCTGGTGCTTGGGTGCGTTGTGGTTGCAGCGACGCCGGCGGGCGTGGGCAGAGTTGAGGGCGCCAGCGAAGGGAAAGGCTGCGGAGGAAGATAGAAGAGTGAGGAAGAGGAGGAGCAGGCGGCGGCACAAGTGAGACCGAGCTCACATGCGCAGTGTAGAGGTCCCGTAATTTGATGATACTGCTACAAGCCCACCCCACTGTGTCGTCGGCCAAATTGCCGTGCCCACAATAAGCCAAATATGCATGCTGCCCCCTTCGGTCCAGCGATGCAGCAGAACACGTACGAGGCCCGCCAGTGTGCATCACCGTCGAACGTCGGACATGATTCGAAAGTGTCAGCAGCGTCAGGGTTGCGGTGAGACAGACGCGGACGGCGACTCGCCGGGCAGGCGCGCTGCGGATCGCTGCCGCGGGCCAAGCGCTTCACACATCCCGCCGCAACCGGTCGCCAGTACACCGGCGACCGTACGGTAGCAGGTGGCACCCGCGATTGTGGCGAGCGGCATGCGGGTGGGAAGGGCACAACTTCCAACGTCTGGAGCTGAATCGATCGCAGCGCTTCCCCTGGCATCGAGATGGCAATCCTACCAGGCCGCTGCACGAAAACCAGCAGCAGACAGACTCAACCACGATCTCCGCGGGAGGTGACGTCATCCCGCGCCCGGCGCCCTTGCTCCCTCGCCCTGTCTCTTGCCTCGTCCTTCGCTGCAGAGAGTAAGGAGAGACAGTTCAATTAAACAGCGGCCAGGAAGACGCACGCCGAGCCGGCCAACCTCGAACGTCGCGCATGATTCGCCCTGGTGGGAACATGGCGGCCGCTGAGTCGTCGCACTGCTACCTCATGACGTCGCGGCCTCAGGCAAATTGCCGGCCCGGGGCACGCTTGTACCCGACCTGATTCTGTTCTGAGGATTGACAGCAGCAGCCCACTTCCGTCCCCGCTCCAGTCGCCCCGATTCATCATCACAGCCCGTCCTGGTTTCCCTTGCCCCTTGGCCCGCGGGTGCGACTCTGCCCCCTCCCTCAACTTCGAACGTCGCAAATGAATCGATCGTGATGGTGGCGAGCCTGCATGTCTGCGTGCGTGGTACGAGCCGAGTCGCACAGATCGTCGGCGCTGCCGCTGTCGCGCTGGCGGGATGCAATTGAGCGGAATTGAGCGGTGCACGACTCCTGCTGCTCGACGCTCGAATCAGCAGCCCGCCTGCCTCGCAGCATGAACATTTCTCCCTGGAGAAACAAGAGCCATTCCACGCCTCGACACCAGCTGTAGTCCGCTCTCACAGCACCCCCCCCGGTCTCGACAAACGAATTACATCGTACCTAGAGCCTGTCCGCCACGCGACACTTGCCCATCGTAGGGCTGTAGGGCTTAGCACGGCCACAGAACAACGCGGATCGGCAGCCATTTCCTGACGTCAAACCGTTTTTCCTTTCCCCCCTTGCCGGCCCCGCGCGCGCACGTTCTTTCGCCGCCGCCGCTGCCGCCGCCGCGTGCTGCCACCTCCTTGAGGCACCCACAGATGGGAGGCCCGTCCAATGTGTCACTCTCCACAATCTGCTTGCTTCCCTCCCTCACCCCCATGCAGACACAGCCCGTTCCGGCAATACGGCCGCAACTTCGCACGTCGAGCGTGAGTCGCATTACCTGCGGCATCCCGGCCAAAGCCCCCATCAACCGCCCAAAAAAGCAAATCTCTAGATCCACCATCTCGTCTCTGCCTCCCTGTGCTGCCCCTTTTGCTTGGCGCGCTGATGCATGTCATTGCTCCTGGCGCGAACGCCCCCGTGCGAGGCGCACGCGGATGGATCAGGAAGGCGTGCGCCGTAACTTCGGACTGCGAGAACGACTCGTCGCCGTTTACCTTTTGATCTTCTCGCAATTCGGCTGAGAGGGAAGGGGCCCGCTACCATGCGGCTCAAGGTACATCCTGTATTGCCGGTGGCGGTGGGCCGTTGCGGTGGCGTTCCTCGCCATTTTTGCTCCTACCGTACCGCGGCGGCGCTTGCCATTGCGCGTGGCGGACGAGGTGGGCTGGGCTTGTTTCCGGAGGTGCGATGCGTTGGATCTCGCTGTGCGTGGGTGCTCGTGTTGCCACTCTGCGCAGAGCCCCCCCCCATCGTCTGTTGTCCCCTCGGCGAGCTGGTGGTGCTTAGCACCGTCACTTGGCGAGCATGAAAAGATAGGTGATGAGCCAACGGAGCCGCGCGCTTCCGTAATTCTGTGCTTGGGGCCTGCGTCTGCTCCATATCTTCGAGACAGGTAAGCTCCTGGGGCTCTTCCTGGTTGACCGAGATCAGACTTGCCTTCCCGAACGGACTGCACTCCGGATGGCGACCTGGGACCCCCCTGCTCCACATCTTCGCCTCTTTGGCATTGTTATAGAGTCGCGTGATGGCCAGCGTGTAACCTAATGTGGAAGTACATCCGTAGCCGGCAGTCGTCGCAGGAGGGTTTTATATTCGGTTTGGCGTAGTCAGCAGTACCAGAATGTCAGATTTGCTTGCCCTACCCCCTGGATCACCCGGTACATGCCCTCACACTTACGCATGTTCTCCTTGGGACCTGGTCCGGCGAAGTGTGCTAGGCCATTATTCCATAAGCAGATGGATGTAAATCTGACGCCATCAGCGCATCTCCTCAGCAACAGCGCTAGCTTCCAACGAGTTGCCGCAGTCTCCTCAGCCCCTCCACGAGCATGCCCACAATTGTTGGCTATCCGGCAAGGTTCTCCCAGCGCGCAGATCTCGACGAACCCTCCTTGGACACGCCCCAGCTTCGAGCGAGCTGCTCGACAGGACATCCGGTTTGGAGTCGCGCATGTGCGCCCTAGAAGGAACTTTTGTACCACCAAAGCGCTATTTCGATGACAAAAGCTCGAATACCCCTGGCCATGTACGCGCGCCCCACTGAGCCATATGGTTCCCCCTCGAAGATGGCTCAGATTATGATATCCGTTCTCCGCCGCGACGGGTGATGGACGAAAGTCGCGGAAGCTCGGTAGCGCTGCCTGTGGTACGGAGAATGCTTCAGGCGGGGTTTGATAGCGGCGGCGCCGACGGTGGGTCAGGAAGCGATATACAGAGGGTGTCGGCTTCGCGTCGGTCTGGATTCATGCTGCCGGCGCTGCGTCGCGGATTTTGTCAGTAGAGGATACGCGCGAAGTCGTGCATGCACACCGCGCGGCAGCCTTGGAGGAGCTAGTGGATGGTAGAGCAGCGGAGCGCTGATGATGGCGTCTGCGTGGGCTGCGAGGGCGCAGGAACTAGGTTTCGATTGAGTGTCGATTTAGGCGGGTGCTGCGGTGATGGATATGGTCTGGTGGTTCGGCTGTGGTTCCTGCTTTTGTAGCTACCAGTGCGGCTGCTATAGTCGCTGGTGGTGCAATCGCAAAGTCATCAGCTGGAGATACGGAGAGGACGGGTCATTTGCAGTTGCAGTAATCACGGGGGTAGTGGTGGCCGGGGGGACGCATAAGCGCTAATAACCGCGTCCACTTGGATCGTAAAGGCTTAGACGGGGGTGTAGGTCTGTTGCAGTCGTCGCCCTCATCGCACTGTCTCGTTTGCGGCTCAACACTAAGGCCGTATCGAGATCATTCTGAGGGTTTATTCCGGGAAATTAGCGAAGTTAGAACATAAAAGACGCACACTTATAGCCCTCAGGGCTGCACATCGACGGCGCGGGGAAGCAATGCCCCAAGCCGTAAGAAGGCGATGACTGATCCGCATCGCGAGCAGCTCGACACCGAGGCTGAGTTACTGCAGTTATGTCCAAAAGAGTGTGCTCTCAATAGGTCAAGCTACTCCAGCTAATGCCATCGTAGCTGTGAAGAAGCGACCTACGTTGCCCTCGCGGGAACGCTCGCAGCCCCAGCACACATCGGGCGCGGACTACAACACTAAACACTACAAGCATGCAGATCAGTCGGCTACCCAGCAAGTGTTCTCAACAACAAGAACAAGCAGCGAAACACAGCCGATGTTGGTGTCGTAAGAGGGTGCGGTCGGGCTGTTCAACGCGGTCAGCAATGCTCAGCACTGTGAGCGCGAAACACCAGCTTGCAGCCTCCGCCGCAACGGCAGCGTAGTGAGCCCCGGAATCGTACATTGTGAGACGCACAGCAGAACACTCAGCTGACCCCCGCCGCGATATCCAGACCCCTTCTGACAGCCGAGCACCTCAAATTCAAAAACACCCAAGATCTTCTTCCTCACTCACCAGCTCATGGCCGGTAAAAGCAACGAAAAAGCTTTTGTAGACTTTTCAAAGAAAATCTTTTCGCGTCAACCCCAGGTAGTGCAATAAAAGGTGACACTGTGAGCTAGTGAGATAGGCTGAGCCCAGCGCCCACAAGCACTGATTCCAAAAAATGAATGATTTGGTCTCCCCCCGTGGGAGGAGTTCAGGACGGTCAAATCCTGAATGAACTTCACTTCACTTGAATCCAAGCCAAAAGGCAGAGAGAGCTGAAGAAGAAGAAGAAGAAAAAAAAGAGACGAGGAGGTGGGGGGTCGGGGGGTTTATATAGGCATGCCCTTGGATTGTCGAGAAGAACGAGCACGAGGTATCATGCAGGGCCGAGACGCGAAAGGTCAAAGCTTTCATGCCGCTAAGCCAGGAATGGGATATTCCTGGCTCGTGATGAGAATCACGAGCGTACAAAGCGCATGTGCAATCACGGCCAGGAAGGTTCTATGACTCAGGGACAAACGGCGGCGCGCGGGGGACAGCTGGTGAGGCAGGAGCCGCAGACGCTTGTTCGACAATCCGGTTCTGGCAGATGTCTCTGGCGTTTGGAGCGTGTGGTGCGGCAGTCATTAAGTTGCGGTTCTGCAGGACGGCGAGAAGCAGTAACGAACATGTTAACCCGCTGAGCACCACAATGCTGGTTTGCCATGGTTTCTAGAAGGTAATCTTCATGAGGGCTCTGCCTATTGTTTGTGGAATGCAGTTGGGTGGAAGCGAGCGGTGGATCGAAGGACATGGATGTTTGCAGCGGCTCAGCAGCTCCACATCAGTATCGGACTTCAACCCCATTTACTACTAGAATTCATAGCATATGATCTGTGATATCTCACTCGTGTTAGCTCTACATGCTGCTTGGGCTCTGCAGTTCCAATATCAAGCCCTTGCACGAGCAAATAAAAAGTGACTTCACGGCCTCGTTCGCTGGCTCCGCGGCCGTGGCAGGCGCAGCGTTATTGACTCAAAGCTGGTCAGGAAGACTTCCATCACGGCGGCTACCTAAAGAAAATATCAAGGATGCGCCTTCACCTCCGGACCCGCTGTGGCTCTGCTGTACGTAATAGTTACTGCTGGATGGTGCACTCACATGCCTCGCACATGCGTTGCCCAGCGCGTTGGCTTCCATGGCAGTCACCAACAAGATCGTACCTTCCAAAAACCGTAGAATCGGCGCTTGGATGCCTAGATAGGCCGTCTTTCGCTGTTGCCTTGTATGCCAACTATGCGTCATTTAGTTAGGCGCACGTGCCAGAATTCATGAACACGCCCCGTGCCAGCTACTCCCAGGGTCTAACTGCTGCCTATATAAATCCTCCCTCCCACCACCTTCAAACCTTTTCCTCTTCTTCTTCTTTTCTTCATACTTACCTACCTGGGGCTTCCGGCGATCAAGAAAGCTGGGGCCTGTCTGACCACCTGCATTGTACAGCGCGGGCTGGACAGGTATGGGGTCTCTTTGGGGGCGTCACCTGGGGCAATTTTTGATGGCTACTCTTCTCTCGTTCGAGAGCAGTGTTCTTCGCTTTCGTTGATCGAATGTCCCTGCGGCATTCTTCGAGGAAGGCTCCTTCTTTGATGGTTAGCAGAGAGCGGATGAAGATCTGAGACGCCATCGGCGTTCGAGCGGGTGAGGGCGTGCCACTTCTGCGTCCTGTATATTCTAACGCACGCTGTACTGTATGCTATGTCGTCTCGCAGCCGTGGTTAGCCTGAGGCTTTTTCAGCTGTCCCGACCGGTGTATGTGGGCGCGCTGGCGGTGTTGTGGTTTTGCAACGGCGCGACAAGCCCGTAGGCCAACGCGCCGTCGCTGCATATCTCATGCGTGGAGCACGCCAGGCCGCTGATAATAGTGACGATGCTGCTCCCGATGGTCATTTCCTGCATCACAACTGGGCATCATGACATCCAGCCATGGTGTTGCATGACAACCCATCACGCTCAGATAGGACCTTCAGCAGTGGCGCCCCTCTGGCAAGGCCCTGAGTGACCGACAGCGTACCAGGGGCTCCTTTCCATGACACAGAGGCCGCAAACCATGAACAACGAGATCCAGCACCACGCTCCACACTCGAGCAAGACGCCACCACAGCCAGTCTCGCCGCCCACCTCCCCTCACATCACCATCGTCAGGCAAACCAGACAGCAATGCGGAGGATGCTCGCTAGGTGAATAATAGCCTAAATCTACCCTTATGCTTGATAAATCCTCACTGACAACATCAATCGCCCTGCTAACAGCGCCGCGTCCCCATTTTTCGACCTCAACCCGTCGCTCTAAATCTCACTGTCGAAACCCTTCCCCCCCCGTGGCCTCGCCCCAGCACCACTCCAACATGAAGATCACCGAGGCGGACACCCTTACTAACGAACGACCCTCCACCTCTCACCTCCACGTTAAGCGCGTTAAAATTTCTCATCAGCCCTCCAGTTTCCAGAGCAGCATGACGCAGCTGCAAGCCTGCTAGTAACTTTGCCTATGCTAAATAGCTCTGCCGAATACGCGGTTTCTCTTAGCTAACGTTATAAGATGGAAGATGTGATCTGGCATACGGTTTGAAGGTATCTCGGCAAATCGATATAAGACAGCAGCGGGTAGTTTGGAATTTTGCAGCATTCCAAAAGCTGGTTGCTCTTAGCTTTCGAGGGGCTCATGGTCAGCAAGTGCCAAGCTACTCGACGGCAAAAAAGGGAAAAAGCTCCGAGGAAAATATTCCGCAGAGACGAATGCTTGGAAGACGTTTTGCTCTGGCTCGGCTTGCCGGGGTACTGAGGACAGAGACGGAGGAGTAATCAGACGCAGGCTCAGGGGACTCACCAGCTGTTGGGGCGGACGAGGATATAAGGTTGTGTGGTATTCTCCATAGTTGAGCCGAAAGCCTAACGAGCGCAGAAACGCTGTATTCTCCTGCCTCGGCCTTGCTCCTGTGCCAGAGTCCGTCTCACAAGCCCGGCGCAAATCAACAACCGAAGACGTTCCCCGGAAAAAGGGGACAATCTAATCGAAGTAGCTTTTCATGTACGGACTCCGCAATCTGTCTCACAGAATCCATTAAGCTCATATGGCCATTTAAAAATACCCTCTGCTTCTTAACCCCCCATCCAAGAGAGCCACATCAATACCCCGCCGGTCTCAACCCCTTCTCCAACCCCACTCTAAACACCAACGCCTGATTATCCAAACTCGCCCCCGTCTCGTCCGCATACCTGAACCTCCCCCCATCCATATACCCATCTTGCGTAATAAAGTCATCATCGCTCAGACTGATCAGAAACCACTCCCCCTGGACCTCCGCCCCATCGTCCCCAATGACCGGCACTACCACCAGCGCCTCCCACTTCTCGTTCAGCAAGCCCGCATCATCCTCGCCACCATTGTGCAGGCCGAAGCGGCCCAGCTGCGTGTTCACGTTGAAGTCGAGCCACGCGCAGAACGTTGCGGGCGCGACGCCGCTCTTCAGCGCGCCGGCGGTGCTGGCTATGCTACCGTTCACGGCATCGACGCCCGAGACGCTGGATTTGACGTCGGTGGCGCTGGCGATGTCGAACACGTCGACGTGGCGGTACAGGCTCAGCGTGGATTCGGCTGCGCGGCCGGCGTTGGAGTCGCGGGCTAGGACGAGGAACTGGGTTTGGCTGAGGGCGAGGATCTCGCTCTGGGCGGCGACGCGGGTCTTGTCGTCGGCGTTGGTGAAGGTTGGCAGCGAGACGACGTAGGACTTCTTGTACACGGGATGTGAGGCGTTGGTGATGTCGTACTGCAGGAGGCGGGCATGGCGCCGGGTCGACGACTTGGCGCCGCCGTCTTGCATCAGCGCGGATTGCGCGAGGATGGAGAGCGTGGTGCCGTCGGGCGAGATGGTCAGGCCTTCGAAGCCTTGATTGTTGGCACGGCCGGATGTCGGGTCTTCGGGAATGGGAACGCGGTCCGGGTCGTATAATGGGGCGGAGGAGGCAGAGAAGCTGGGAGGTAGTCAGTCGGGTGTTCTCGAGGAGTTACCTGCAGTCTTTAAAGGGTGATTTGGTGTCCTACCTTTCAGTCTTATTTCTGATCGGAATGAACGCATCAGGCGGCCTGATCGCGCTCACCATCTTGCCCTCCTCCGAGAAGCGGTAGATGTACGGCCCATACTCATCGCTCACCCAAAACGAGCCATCAGGCCCCAACACCAGCCCCTCGCTATCCACTGACACTCTCCTGCCACCTGTCCCATTCCCCCCAAACCCATCGCCGACATACGTCGCCACCGGCAGGTCCGGGAACCCGTCGAAACTGATGTGCCCCGCAAAATCGCCATCCAACCCCGTCACCGGCGTCCCGCTCGGATCGCTGAACAGCACGGTATCGAGATACGCCAGCCGCAGGTTCGGCGAAGCTGATGATTTCGCGGGCGTGAAGCTGACGCCCAGCTTGTGCACGCGCGGATTGTAGTTTAGCGTGCCGTTGGTGTTCCAACCGCGGTCAGGTAGCGCCCACAACGTGCCCGTGTAGGTGCCGTTGGCGCTGCGCTTCCACGACCCGTGCTCCATGGCGATCGAGGAGCCAAGGCCGCCTAGCGTGTCGCCATACTTGTCGCGCGCGTTGCCTGGGACGAGGCCGTAGCCGGCGAGGTGCTTGTAAGTGTAGGTGTTGCCGTTGCAGGTCGTGGTGTTGACGGCGGCGGATGAGGGGAGAGCGGAGGCGGAGGATAGCAGTGGGAGAGCTGCAAGGAGCGAGCGCGTGAACATCGTCAGGTCTGAGCAAGCGAAAAGAGCGCGGGGAATTGACTGGCGTGCTGGAGGGGTTGCTGCGACCCCGCGGCCGTTTTTATGGCTACTTCATCCTGGCCCACGGAGGTGGTTGCTTTTTGAGCCGCCAATGCGGCGAACCCGGGATCGACAGGCAGCGCGAGGCATCTTTGGGCCAGTGAAGAGCAGACATTGGACGGAGCTGGAGATGAGCTTCCTGTTGCGGTGTTGATCGTGGTCTTGGAACCGTCAGGGACGGACGAGGCGGCTTGCCCACGAGAGCCCCATTTGAGTTCTGATTGGCTGGCGGACGTCAAAGTGTTCCGCGCCGGCTGCAGTAGAGACGTCGACCAAGCGGCGCAGGAGAGAGTCTGCAGGGGTTATGCAAGCGATGCTATCTCAGCTGAGGACGAGATTTCTCAGTTCCGCCATCCAGTTTCCATCAGCTGGGTTCATTGAGGAGACGGAGGTCGAGAGAGGGGCGCGCGCAACTGCGGGTTCCCGAGCGAGGCAAGCCGAGGCCGCAATAGCGATTGAGCTAGCAGCGCTATCCAGCGGCGAACAGTCATCGCATCCATCTCTCGCATCGCCAGCATGTAGCGCCCCAGACACACGCTCTCTTCTTCTCAAGTAGCCCTCCGAGGCATTGGACGACACAATGGCCTCCTCGACCGATCGCAATGCATCTCCCGCCCCGGCCTCGCCCGCGGCCGCATCGCCTGGCGGCAGCTCCACAAGACCCGAATTCGCGATCCGCCCCGCCCGCACGCCAGACGAGCTGCGCGCGACCGCAGGCCTCTTCCGCGGCTACGCCGCCTGGCTAGACATCGACCTGGCCTTCCAGTCCTTCGAGACGGAGCTCGCGTCGCTGCCCGGCAAATACGCGCCCGAAAGCGACGGCGAGATACTCTTGGCATACCTCAGCAATGCTGGGGAAGATGCGTCGGAGCCAGTTGGCTGCATCGCCCTGCGTGATGTCACGCAGGCTGTCGAGGCATACCGCCGCGCGACGTCCTCGACGGGCGATGTGGCTGCGAGACGTGATGCTGGTGCTGGTGGCAGGCGGATCGGCGAGTTCAAGCGGCTTTACGTCTTGCCAGTGGGGCGATCGCTGGGGATCGGCAACGCGCTCGTCGAGCAGGCTATTGACGTTGCGAGGGAGTTGGGCTACGCCGAGGTCCTGCTCGACACGTTGCCACGTATGCAAGGCGCTCAGAAGCTGTACCGGCGGCACGGCTTCGGGGAGACGGATAAATACTACGATACCAACCTGGAGGGCACCATCTTCATGAGCTGTTCGTTCGAGCCCAAGAGATAGGGGCAAGAGACCCACAACGTGATGAGGGAATAGGTCGGCGGCGGGGAGAATGGAAAAACAACATAACACAATGTCACGTCAACGAAGTAGCAGGATACCAGAATGTGTTTCGTTCAATGCGGACTAGGCTATCGCCATAACCTCAGCCCTCGGACCCCATATCATGTCGTTTTCCAGAGCATGTACGCAATCCTTCCCCCGGTGTCCAAACCCTCCGAATGCATCTCTCAGCCCTCCGGTTCGGTTGTCATAGTGGGAGAACGTCTTGTTTAGACTACAGACATTGTTAGTGGCTTGTCCTCGCGGTGATATCGGAATGTAGAGGCGCTTACCGTAGACGAAGTTGCCATCGTGGTTCTGGATGCGCTCGGCCAGGTTGACGTCACGAGCAAACTCCTCGCCGTCGATGGAGCGGAGGAAGGTGCGGAGGACAGGAACCTCGCCGCCACCCTCGATGGAGAAGGTGACGTTCTCGGCAGAGTGGGAGAAGTCTGTGATGGGTTAGCCTGGTGTTCTGATGCCATTGGCGGTGGTGTGAGGACACGTACCACGGCCATCCCAGTGGATCATGCCGTCCTGGTTGCCCAAGTGGTTGTTGAGGTCGATCTCAGCGTCTTTCCAGTCTCCGGACTCGGTGCGGAGACGGGCCTTGAGGATGTGGTTGTCCTCGATGCGGATGTCCTCGGCAGAAAGGTGGAACGACATGGTGTCAGAGCGTGGGGTGGGAAGGGAGTTGGGGAAGTGTGTTGATGAAAAGCAGTTGTTGGTAGATGGAAGCAGTGAGCAGAGCTGAAGAGGAAAGAAAGAAGGAGAGGCGGAGGTTGGCTGCCCTTATGTACGCACAACCCCTCCCAGCAGCACAAGCCAGACTCAGTGCACGAGGCAAGGGCAGCTCAGCTCAGGGTCCCCGTGCCCCTCCTTCCCGACAGGTCATGGAGCTTGGGAGGCAGCAGAGAGACCCCGCTGACGCCATCAGTGACCAAGCGCAGCACGGGGCTCCACCTTGCCACTGCGCTTTCCAGGCGCGCGCCTCGCCCGTGAAGGGCTTGTGGCCTCTAGATGCTGCGCCTTGCGAGGCTGGAGCTGCGCTGGCCCAATCTCAGGCCAGAACGTGGAGGGTCGAGATGGGCACGCCGAGACCCACCTTTTGTATCAGCCTCAGTCGTCGACATTGTGGGGAGTGGTGAGCCTATTTCCAGCGCTTCCAGAACCACCGGGGTCCGCCAGCACACCTCCCTGATTGGCGTCCGTCAAGTCCATCCCGTTTCATCAGGCTCTCCACCGACGTCGAGCACGGAATCCGGCACCAGCGGGTTGCACAGCCAAGCGATGGACGGCCAGCAGACGAGAGCTGCCCTTGACTCGGCGGCCGGATATTCGGCCATCGTACGAGTGGGTTATCGGCGGCTAAGCTTTCCAGGGCTCCCATTGCGCGAGGGGTAACCACGATGCTGGCTTGGAGCTGGAGCTGGGCCCCGGTCGATGCTGCAAGCAGGCCGGCCAACGAGCTGTCTGGCGCCAGTGGCGGTTGGCCAGCAGCCCGTCTCAGGGACCAGCAGACCCGCCAATGCGTGATCGAGGCCCTCGTATGAGTGCGTAGACACGGCTGACCCAGGCACTGCGCGCTTTTCCCGCCGGATGGGCAATTGGCCGCGGACGGAGGGCAAGTGGTAGCAAGGAGGGGCAGAGAGCTCGAGCACGGGGAGGCGCAGGCAGGATGCAGTGCCGCAGTTCCGCTGGCAGCCCCACTCTCTGCCCCGCCATTGCCCTGTGGCTGTTGTGTCCGATCCCTCGCCCGCCCTGACTCTCACCGCATCGTCATCGTCGAGCTTGTTCTGTCTGTCCCCTTCCCAGCCATGCCAGTGCCCTCACGCCCGTCGAAACACTATCTGTCGCCGTCTCATCAGCTACGCCGAGCGACAGATCCTGCCCTCTCCATCATTGCCGAGCGCTGCATCGCCAAAGTCACCGTGGCCGCGCCGGTGAAGCTTCGTCCTGACGCTGCCTTGGTCGTATTCCATTCCCCGTAATCCCCAAGAGCCACTGCCGGCCGGCGCGACGCCGACGCGACGGTTGGTGATGCAGGGCCAACTGCGCAACCCCGAGTCCGAGCTTTTCGTCGCTCTTGCGCCACGGAATCCGACGGAAGATATTTTGGCTTCACGATGATAGAGATTCCGCAGTTACGCCGCCGCAGCGCAGCTTAAGGCCACGATTCACGTTTCAAGATCATTCCACCACTTCTGACCACCGCACACGGGACTTGCGGTTTGGTATAGCTGTGCTGCAAGAGGGAGGTCCCGGGAGACGTTGCAGCAGAATTGACGGGATTCCCGTCCGGCGCTAACGTTGATGGTTTAGATTCCGTCGCTGCTCGCTGCTTCAGCCACAGAGTGGGTCTTGGGGAAGGTTGAACTATCGCAGGAGAACGCTCCATCTCACCTTCCATGTGTGTGTCCGTCAGCATCGTGCTGTAGGCATCGACCACTGTCCGACATCGTTGCACGAGACACTGAACCGTCCTCTCTGATCGCGCACCCGTGTTTGGACATCCACTTGGCTATCCGCTGTGATTGCTAACGCAAAAGGTTTCAGACATCGGTCCAAGGCTCTGTTGAGAGGATGTAAAAGTCAGGGGTCTTTGCAACGAAGCTTGCCACAAACGGCCCAAGAGCTGCCAAGATGGCTATCACCCATTATCATAATATTAACGGCCCTCACATGCCAGAGCCAAATCTTAGACCGCTGGCCTCCTCATGAAGCGCCTGCCATTCGGCTCCGTCAAGAAGCCTTTACATAGGTTCCCGGTCGCCATCATTTCAGAGTCAGGATTGGCAATCACCCAGAAAGGGGAGGCCCACGACTTTGCTATGCTGTCATCCCTCGCTGACGCAATTATCCGATACCTCTCCATGTCCAGCTTCCGGATGAGGGGATCACCCATGTTCAAACGTGGCGCTGGAGCCCCAAGTCTACACGCTTTTACTGGGTTGATGAGTATTCCGTCGACCCATTCAAAGAAACCAAGCTCAACAGAGATCGATTGTTCGTCTCCAGAGGCATTCACTATGAAGCTGCCAGATAGTTGTAAAGGTCAATTACTTTCGTTTTCACTGGCGGCAGAATACTTGAAAATCCCCTTTGCCATTCACCCAGGAGATGCGGAACATCTAAATCATCTTGCCGTTTATCAAAACGTCTCTATTGTTTTTAATAACGCTTGACCTGCTTGCAAGCGCACACAAGGATGGAACCCTCCCAAGCCCCTGGATATCCTGGCATTCTAGGTCCGCAGATGGAACTGCCCAGTGATGACCCATGCGCGGACTTGCGACTCTTTCGTAACCTTCATCTTACACCGGTGCAGATTGAGGTTATACCGGATGAATCATACGTACGGGACGGTATTTCCGAACGATCAGGGCTTGGAGAAATGGAATATTGATGATATATGCCACCTCACCGCAGAAGACAAAGCGTACAATTGCCAAGTCATGCAGGACAGAATCAAATGGGGTGAAGTAACTGGGGCGGAACGACATTGAAGTGAGATTCCGCCCCATAGCACCCGGGGAGATGATCATTTCTTCATAGCGCATTCATATGGTAGAGGATGTTTGATTAAGTCGTGAACGAGGGACATGACTATGAGGATGGCTGAAGAGTCATGATTGGAGAGAGCTGGACACCCAGCAAAAGCTCATTTGCGTCGCCGGCGTCGCCGGAGCCTGAAGTGGTGCGCGAATTGAATTTGGACAGATAGACAGGCTGTGACTCACCTTGCAAAAGAGAAACACTGCGTGAATACCCCGGTTCATCCGTAGTGAATGCTCTGTTACCCTGCGATGATCCCTCCGGAGGCTGAAGTCTAGCCACGATTTTGGAGAGCTGGTGCGGAACGTCCAGGATTGTTCTGTGGCCCGTGATATTTCGGAGCCTCGTTCCGCATCCGCACTAAGCATAATATCAAACTCACAGCCGTACCTGAAGTACCAAAGCTGGATCAGCTGTACTCACACGCGCAATGCCGGCGCAGACCTTAAACTGAGAATTTCCTTTACCAACTGCAGCGAGCATGAGACCAACTCAAGAGATGCATGCGATAGTTTACCGCTCAGGCCCAGTTCCATGGTAGGATAGCAGTGGTCCGAGGCACCGTTTATAGTTCTCCCCTTCACCCACTCATCGTGCGATATATCTCTGAATCGGGATCGGTGGCTTGGCACCAGCGCTCCAGATTTTCCAACATATGATCTGCCTCACCTTCTTTCCTCTCCATGTCGCGCTTCCGTCACTCCGCATAGCCTTCTTGGTTTGTGCTACCTTTTCCTTCTCTAGCCGTTCCTCGACCGGCGCGCTGACACTGACAAAATCCAGAGTTTAACGTAAAGCAACACCTAGGCGCCCGCTCTCCAATCGGAGCGGGCACACCTCTGATGCTCCCGTTCATCGCCAGATCCACCGGTTCTTTCAAACTCGCGAACATGGGCTCCGCCAGCAGCGCTACGCTCCCTGACACGGAGTCAGACGAGCCCGATGAGGACGAACCAGCCAGCGAGACAAGGTCGAAGCTCGCCAAGTAAGTGCTAACTTCCACCGGTTGGTCTCCACGAGCGCTGATATTGGTGCATAGCCCTCCGCGTCCGTTCCCGTTCATGAAGCTGCCATGCGAACTTAGGCTGCTGGCCTACAAGCACCTCCTCGGATCACGCGACATTGCTATCATGCGCACCAGTAGCATTCCGACTCCGCGGCTCCAGAGCAAGATTATCGCCTGCAAGAAAGACCTTCCGCACAACCTGGATTTCCGAACCAGTAGCGCGCTCGAAAATTACCTGTGGAAGAATTATTTTCTGCGTCCATGGAAGTGTTTCTGGTGCGGAGAGCACCCGCTCCAGATGGGCCTACCCTTGGAAGCCAACATCATGAAGGTCTCCAGGCTGGTGTACAAGGAAGCGGCCGAAGTCCTCTACAGCACAAACACCTTCTGCTTCGACGACGGAAAGCTCTTGGCGCGCTTCATCTGCAGCGTCTCGTCCTTGCACGTCGGAATGATCCAGGACCTCCGCATCTTCTACTCGTTCCGGATCTACCCCATTCCGCCGGAGCCTTGGGCTTCGGCAATTGATGCCACCCTTGTTCAGAGGCTTTCCAAGCTCAAGAGGCTCCATCTTGTCAATATCCTTCCCATCTTCATCTTCCAGCTGCACCATGGCTTGTGGACTGGCGAATGCTCATTCCGTGGCCAACGCACTGGTTTACTCAAGGGCGTGTTCAGGGATTTGGATGCATTCCGTTGCCTTGGGCTAGAGGATGTCCGTGTCACCATCGACGACACGAGTCTTCATCTCTACGAGGAAATTCACGGTGGGGTTGACGAGACAGCTTGTTGTCTCACTCAGGAAGACAAGTCGCACTACTGCCAGCATATGCGCGGGAAGATCTTGGGATGACGAGGGTATTATGTGTTGGGTATTGCAAATAGCGATTGATCCGCTTGCGCACAGAAGAGGGTGCTGGGAGATCTTTTGGTAGAGTTGGACCAGGGACAGGTGGCCTCATAACAGAGACTCTTCCGAGGACTTTGATATTACCTAGACTACAGGTAGCTAAAGTCTGCGTCAAGGAACGAGCTATTGCTGCACTGAAACAAGAAGTCGTCCGCCGATTGTGAGATGAATTGTGAGAATAGAGCTTCCGACAGAGCGTCATCGCCGTCCTCGTTCATTGCCGCAGGCCTGAGGATGCCAGAGTCATCCTGGGCAATGCGAGGTTCCTCCGCAGGCTGGTCTCTGCTAGCAGCTACTGAAATCAGTCAACCCATCCCCGACAGGCATAGTAGGCGTCCACTTACTCATAGCATCGTACACCTGCAGGAATCCTTCCACACAGTGTCGGGCTTTCTGGCTCATCAGGCTTGTTCGCTCGACTGCCCGCATCGTCTCCAAGGCGTTGTTCAAAGCAGAGCGGGTATCCGCCAGCATCGAGTCGGGAAAGGAATTAGCGTACTCAGGCAGCCGGCACGTGAGGAAAATGCCGAAGAAGTGGAGAATGGCAGTGAAAGCTGGGCTGTTAGAACTATTGATACACAGCGTGGTCTTAAAAGTGACGGTGCTCACAAGTGTAGTTGCAAGTCCACCAGGTGGCGTTGGAATCGAGAAAATTCCCCCCCGGTGTAGTAATGCAACGAATGATCCGATCCAAGTTGCGGGCTGCCGTGAAATCCTCCCTGATGACTGGCATGGTATATTCAAGTGGAAGGCTATTGTGGCTTACATGCGGTGCGCCAGTGCTCGTGCCGTGCACAAGTACAGCTAGCACAGCGCTATTGATGAGAAGCACGGTCTTGTAATATTGGATGGATAATAGAATCTGAAACCTGTTCGACCCATAAGATGGTGGACTCCAAGTATCAAGCTCGGTAGTCTTAAGAATATCAAAGAAGGGAGACGCCTCTCTTCGCCAGTCATCGAGTTTTGAGAGAAGCTGTAGCCTTTGGATGACTGTTGCTTGCAGGGACATGCCAATGCTGGTTCCGATGTTGTGATCATACAGTGATTCGACGATGAAGCTTTGGAGAGAATAAAGCATTCTGGACGTCGGTGAGTGCAAATTCGAGCTCTAATGATAGGAGCTCAAGCGTACGTGAGAGAGTTGAAATACTGTAAGCTGGGGGTGTCGCCGAGGGCAGAAATTGACATAACAGGAAACCTCCTCGGGGTTTCGGGGCGGACGTGATGCTGTGGGATCAAGAGTGGCCTTCCAAGTGCGATGGCCAGGCACCTGTGATTCCTTAGCATTCTGTTAATTCAAGTTAAAAAGTGGTAAGCTACCTATCTTGATTAACGACAGCACACCAAAGCCTTCTGCGGAGCTCCTTGTCATCACAACCCCCCTGGTCGAGGGAGACTGGTGAATGAAGCCCCAGTTGGTAAGCCGCTTTTACAGCAAGAGCATGATAGGTCCAGCTTGCTACCGCTCTCTGGTGATTCTGCTGGAATGTCGCGAGTAGAAGGAGTGCCTGAATCATCTCGACGTTAGATGCTCGGAGAGTGCGTTCATCGAGTAAGACTAGTGTGCGTCGGTAATAGATTTCAGAGTCTTCTGTCTGCATAACTGACGAAGCATGAGAGCAAACAATGTTAAGCAATGCGCGCATTGACCGGGTATGTCGCCGGCCTACTTGGTCAAGTAAGCTCACACGGCTGATGTAAGGTAATACCATGCCAATTGTATCGCAGAACTTGTGGATGAGAACGCGTAGATGTCGAGCATCTGGTAGTGCGTAAATGTTCTGGACAGGGGGTTCTGTACGAGGTCGCTGTTGTGCAGACCTCGGCTCGATGGCCGGGATACGCATTCGATTGGACTCATACCGAAGGCCTGCAAACTCTTCTGTTGTCTTGGGGAGCCATGAGCCTTGCGCAAAGGCAGTAGATAGATTTCGAAACAAGAAATGATTGGACGTGGGACCTGCTTGCACGAGTCAGGCATATAGACGTAGAAAGTTATCACCCGTTGGGCACTGACCAAAATGTCCGATGTTATGCTCAGGCACCTCGTTAAATGCTTCCGTGGCCAATATGTCTACAGCCGCTTCACCCGGCACACTCTCTACGAGATCTCCGGGGATCTCAGCTCGGGACGACTCGGCCACGGGTCTTTGGCGCTGTACTGTGGAAGAAAAAGAAGCCAACTGCTCCTCCAATTCCTTCACTCTCTGTATCAGCCGTTCCTTGGAACTGTTCAACGTTACTAGGGACCCAGCCAGGTCTACGGAAGTTGGCTATACTCGCTGTTCCTGCGGTGCAAGGGGTTGCGATCTGCCGCTGCATTCTCATATTGGCACGTGGCGCTCTGGTTCGAGCATTGCGAGCAAGTTGGCCGCTGCCCGTCACACTTTGTCTACAGTTATCACTTCAACGCATCAAGCTCATTCGGAGTGCAGCCTCACTCGTGTTTTCTTCTTCCTGCAAGTGACACATGCAAGTTCCACTCTTCGTTTGCGAAGTGGGTGCTGGGATTGCAACCTATCCATCACGGAGTGCCCTGACAGGTGGCTCACAACTCGTCAAGGTGAGCAAATGATCCAAAAGATTCACTGGCACGTGGATCGGGCGAGTGTTACTGAGAGCAGATCGTGGACTACCCCGCTTCCATCGGACATGCCGGCTGCTCCGAGGCGCTAAGATGTCCCGACAACCCCGCATCGCCCGCCGCCTTACGCCGTGTTTCTGACACGGGCTCTACCACACATCGGACTTATCTCTATTTATGACAACTCCATCGTCCTGTTCCTGGCGTTCAACTGCCTAAATCCAGTGTTCTCCCAGTTAGACCAGCCTCCACCACTTCTACGCCACTCTCCGCCGCGCCCTAACCATCAATGGCTCTTTCAGCTCACTGATACCCACACTAACCAAGTCCGGGATCTTTCCTCGATATAAACCATTCTCAGCACCCGCCTTCTCCTCGGCATCTGCCAGCTCAAATTCGAATTCCCTGAGCAGCGTACTTGACAGCTTGTAGATGTTCGTCTGCGCGACAGCCTTGCCGATGCACTGCCGACCTCCAAGGCCGAAATGCATCAAATACCTCGCGCGCGCCGCTGGCCCCGGCTTCTCCCACCTTGCTGGATCAAAGGTGTCATGATCATCGCCCCAGACATCCGGATTGTGGTGGAAGGCGTGGTTGCAGACGGCGACGGACGTCTAAATCAATGTCAGAAAACGTCTCCAGAATGTGCGGTGACACTTACGCCTTGTGGGATATGTTTTCCTGCAATGGCCACGCCTCCAGGCGCCATCACTCGACGCGCAAGAGGCATGGTGAAAACGGGTGTGATTCGGAAGTTCTCCCGGACGCACTGCCGGAGATAGGGAAGGGAGGATTCGACGTCTGAGACCGAGTATGCGGGCCGCTCTGAAGATAATGGTGGTAGATTCGCGTCGATCTCCGCCACGCACTTTGCCATGATGTCTGGGTGGTGGAGGAGGTGGTAGAAGAGAAGGGCCGTCGTCGCGCTCGTCGTATGGGTGCCCGCAATTCTGAACAGCATTGTCAGGATGTGGCGGCAGGAACGGCGCGGACCGCAACACTCACATGAAGCCAAAGGCCTCCGTTTCCAGGTCCGTCTTGGTGAGACGTTCCCCGGTGTCCGGATGCTTTGCGAAAATTAGATTGGTCAGGATGTCTTTCCTCTCTTTCGAGACTTCATCTTCCTTGAGGTCGCGCAGTGCATCCAGCCTCCGCTCCACGCACTTCGAAGCAAGCGCCGCGCAGGCGGCGCGCCCTCTGAACAAGCGCTGCAGCCCTTCAATCGGAACTTTGGGGAGCCATCGCTTCAGCCTCATAGTCATGAGCGGCCAGGCTCCCGTGACTGCAGCAAGAAGACTGTGCTCCTTGACGGGAGGAACGAGTGACTCGTCATCCGCAATTTGAACGCCGAAGGATTGGCTGAATGCCAGCTCTCCCAAGACATCGATGGTGTAGTATTGTAGGAGCTTCTTGAGATCGAACACTTCACCCTTCTCGCACAGTCCAGCGAGCTTGTCCTTTAATATTTTGACGTTGAGATCTAGGAACCCTTCCATCTCCTTGACGTACGAGATGGAAAAGCTGTGGGACATGTGGCGTCGGCGGATCGAGTGGGCCTGTGCGAGCCATCAGTCTTGCAAGTCCCTGCATTCCAGTCGTTTAACATCTTACAGCTTCGTCCCGGGTGCCGAAGATGTTCGGATGCGCGGCGCCAAACGCGTCGTAGAACTCTGTCTTCGGCATCGACTTGGCGCCTTTTTGGTATATGGTGGGAATAGCGTCCTCGGTGGTGATGCTGAGTTTGTCCGGGCCATATCGCACAAATGGGCCATACTTTGCATGCAAATCGGTCAAGTGGTACGGCTGTTTTAAAGTATAAAACTGCCAAGTTTGCCATAAATCCGTGAGAGATGCCATGAAAGGGCCTGGGAAGCCGGCAAGAGGATGGAAGAAGCGCTGATATATTGCATAAGTGCCACCGACAAGGACAAAAGCGACAAGAGCCAGGACAGGCATATACAGTGGTGAAAGCACGGAGTGGTGAAGGAAAAGGAGTGCCATGATGGATTTGGTCAGGCGCGAAATGAGTTTTAGATACGCAAAGATTCAGAGAAAAGAGTACTAAACGAAGAGCCGTGAGATTTATATGTCGTTCCGGAGGGACCTCCTTCTGCTCAAAATGTAAGCCTTTCTTGCTGACGGGCGTCCAGATACACTTGCGTATCAGCCAATCGGATTGTAGCTTCCCGGGAGTTTGCGGGGTAGCCAATAGGATCCAGGCCGTCCGAAACTCTAACATTAAATTGCACGACCAATGGGCTGAAAGCATCCCGGACGCCTCACTTGGCAGCAAAGGCTTGGTTCTGCGGAACCACAAGGTATAAACTGTTAAGGCAGAAATTACAGACGAATAGGTGTCCAAAGGGCCAGAACAACTGTCGCTATCTGAAAAAAGGATAATGACCCGCATCCCCGCGTTGCCATCGGCTTCTCCGAGCTGTATCATGCTTAACACCGAGCCCTCGGAGAAGGTGTACGCGTCCAGTGGCCACTGACTTCCCTGATTGGGTAAACCAGCTCATGCATCTAGGGCGTATCTATCTCCGTACCCCAGAGGGAGGACCCCGTGGGGCTCCAGAGTCCGTGGGAAGTGCCGTCGACTCGCTCAACATCCTTTCAGCCGGAGCAGTACTTAGAGAGGCTTCCGTCACCTCAACCACTGCAGCGCGTCCATCGATCTCGAAACGATAGAGATGAGCTCAGAAACGAAGAGTGCACATGTTCAGCAGGTCGAGGACGTGGGTGATCGTCCCGCCCACAGTCCTCAACAGAAGGGCGAAGACACTCTCCCTCAGCATATTGAGGAGGCAAAAATCGGCCCCGACACTTCCCTCTCAGAAGCTCACCAGGAGTACTTGCTTAGCCGCCATGGCAATCTGGATCTGCAACCAGTACCTGAAATGAACGACGCAGATCCATACAACTGGCCCAAGCGGAAGGTAAGGCCATGCCGGCTCGTGTAAGAAAGTGCAGCTGACATTGCACCAGAAAGTTACCAACCTTATCCTCGTCGCATTTCATGCCATGATGGCGACTTTCACCGCAGCGGCAATCCAATCAGCGTTCGCAGACATTGCCGTGGATCTTGAAGTGAGCATGCAGCGCGCCAGTTACTTGACCTCTCTCGTCATCGCAATCCTCGGAGGAGCGCCTCTCTTCTGGCGACCGCTTTCTGACCGCTACGGCCGCCGCCCTATATTCCTCATATCACTGATCTGCAGTCTTATTGGAAACGTTGGCTGCGCGAAGAGCCCTTCGTATGGTACGATGGGATTATGCCGTGCCATCACTGCCTTCTTCATCTCGCCTGCAGCCGCCATCGGTAGCGCCGTCGTCCAAGAGACTTTTTTCAAGCATGAGAGGGCCCGGTACATGGGCATCTGGACGTACGCGCTTTCCATTTCCATTTCCGCACCCCATCATCGGGCTAAACGAAATAGGCTCCTCGTCACGCTCGGAGTGCCCAGCGCGCCATTCATCTTCGGCTTCGTCGCCCTCCGCGTTGGCTACCGCTGGATCTACTGGATCCTCGCCTGCGTCAGCTACCACCTTTCTCTCCCAGCGTTACTCCCATTCCCCAGCTAACTCACCGTACCAGACCAACGCCGTCCAATTCCTCCTCTACCTCTTCCTCGGCCCCGAAACGCGCTACATCCGCTCCGCCCAACCCTCCTGCGCCCCTCCAACGACCAATAATACCTTCACAGCCCGCTATCTCACCTCCCGCCGCATCGACCCCACGCCCCTCCGCCTCACCGACTTCCTCCAGCCCCTCCGCTTTGCGGCGCGCCCCTGCGTCATCGTCCCCGCGGCCGCTTACGCCATGGTCTTCCTGCTCGCCAGCGTCATGATAACGATCGAGATCCCGCAACTCTTCGTCGAGAAGTTCGGCTTCAACACGCAGCAAGTCGGCCTGCAGAACCTGGCCATCATCATCGGGTCGGTCATCGGCGAGCAGATGGGCGGGGTAGCGTCGGACAAGTGGATGGGGAGGCGGGCGCGGAAGAACGGCACCACGCCCGAGCCCGAGTACCGTCTGTGGCTGAGCTACGGCGGCTACCTGATGGCGATATGCGGCGTCGTCGTGTTCTTGGTGCAGGTGGAGAGGGCGAGCGACGAGTGGAATATCACGCCGCTGATTGGCGCGGCGGTGGCGGCGGTGGGCAATCAGTTGGTCACGACCGTGTTGATCACGTATGCGGTGGACTGCTACCGAGAGGAAGCAGCGGGCGTGGGCGTGTTTATCACGTTTGTGAGGCAGACTTGGGGGTTTATCGGGCCATTTTGGTGAGTGGTTTGCTCGTGAGGGCGGTGCAGCGGCGTGTGCTGACGTGGACCAGGTTCCCGACGATGATCGAGAAGGTGGGCTTTTATGGCAGCGCGGGCATCACAACGGCCCTGATGGTAGGAGTGAGCATGATGCCCACGGTTGTGCTGCAGTGGAAAGGGAGATCATGGCGTTAGTCCTGGCGTGGTTTGCGCAAAGGGCGTGTGGGCGCGTGAACTAAGAAAGGCAAGGCTTTCTCCTGCCACTACCGCGACTCTGTTTGTTGGCGTACAAAGCTATCCTAGACTCAGCTCATCTGGGGTGTTCCCGGACTTCTTGATATAGCAGCCAGCCAGTGGCAGTCAATGATCCGTTTGATGTTCCGTCTCGACCAGCCTCGCAAATGACTCTTGATGCTTTTTGATCTTTTCTCGAAGCTGTGGTCAAATGCATCTGTGAAGCCGCAAATGGTACGCCACTAACTTCCTTATCATTCAACAGGTGGACCTGAACAGTGTATGTGCATTCTATGGTGGCTAAAGAAAACTTAGGAGCGTACGTCCAGTGGTGCACCTTGGCCCTCGAGACCACTCTTCTCGAGGAGCAGAGGCACCTCAGCCTCTGGCTTCCCCAGCGCCTTCGGGAAGGCATGATCCAACGCGCTTCGGACAATAGCATCCACCTGATACCTGTTCCTCGCAATCCCGTAAATGTAGAAGTCCGGTCTGATCAACACCGCGTAGGCGTCATTGTTCTTAAGCCAGTCGGTATACCTACCATTCAAATCTTCGATTCCATCTGCACCGCCAAACTGGAACACAGACCCTGCAAAGAGGCCTTTGTACCTCGCACTCGTATCGTTTCTCATAGCCTTGGCCGGGCTATCGGGTCCAGCTCCTAGCAAGATCCACCCCTGTCCCACCACGACATCGAACGGGCCTTTCTTCCCTTGATACACCACCTCGTCACCGATCCACAGCTTTCCTCCCTCATCTTCCTGCCCACTCTTCAGATACATTCCCGGCGGCCCCAACCCCTCCACATCCGGATACCCATTCGCAATCGGCTCCTCCCTCATCCTCTCGTCTCTCTTCGTCGCCTCCACCGGATCCGTCACCGCAATCAGCGCCTCGACATCCAGCGCCAGACTGACCAATTGCTCGGCAATCCCATGTTGCTCCCTCGAGTAGTCCTCGAGAAGCCTCTGCCAATCGACGGCATCCCCATGCCTGACGCCCAAGTCCAACCTCCACGCCAACGCCTTCGCATCCCTCAACCCCGTATTCGCCCCGGCCCCCAAGAACTGCGGCGTGTTATGCGCCGCGTCGCCCGCGAGCACGACCCTGCCGCGCGCAAACCCGTCCACCCACCCGCCCTTCGGACTGAAGACGGTGCGGCGCGCCAGCACCGCGTTCTCCGGCGTCGCGCCCCACGGCTCCAGCAGGCCCCACACGAAGGCGTCGTCGTCGACGGCCGCGGCCGGCTCGTGCGGCAGCAGCATGAACTCGATGCGCCGCCGGAAGCCGAGGGACGGGGCCGACGTGCACGGGCGAGCCGGGTCGTTGTACTGCCGGAAGTGGCCCTCGTCTTTCCAGGTGTAAGGGGCAGAGGGGTCGCGGGGCGAGACGTCCAGGACGAGCCAGCGGTGCTGGGCGCGCGACTGCGCGAGGAAGGGGATGCAGGCGGCGGTGCGGACGGCGGAGCGGGCGCCGTCGCAGCCGACGGCGAAGAGGGCGGTGGTGGAGTGGTGCTCGGCCGAGGGGGGCGCGTCTTTGGGGGCGTAGGGGCGCCAGTGGATGGAGACGTGCGAGCCGTGGTCGGTGACGCCGACGACGTCGCGGCCGCGCAGGACGGGGATGCCGCGCGCGACGCAGGTCTGCTCAAGGATGTGGTCGAGGGCCATCTGGTTCATGCCGTAGACGACGTCCATCCCGCTGCGCGAGAGAGTGCCGTTGAAGGGGATCTGGGCCACGAGCGAGCCGTCGGCGCCGTACCACTCGCACTGGTCGGCCAGATGCGGGCGGAAGGGGTAGATGGCTTTGGCGTCCAGAATCTCGTCGAGGATGCCCAGTGGCTGCAGGATGCGCAGCGTCTGGCTGTAGCAGGTCACGGCGCGCGGCAGGTTCCAGCGCTCCGGCCGCCGCTCGAGGATGTGCACGCGGTTGCCGAGTTGGTGAAGGAGCAGCGCGGTGAGCATGCCCACAGGGCCCGCGCCGACGACAGCGACGTCACAGTCGTAGTGATTTCTGTTGCACATGGTGGGGGAAGGAACTTCAGTGGTTGGAGGCGCTACGGAGGTGTTACCTATGACCCTGTATATAGATGCCCCCGCCCTCGCGGCTTTCTAAAGCAAGCGTTGCAGACATCGGGTGTCCACATGGGCAAATCCGACAGATCCGAGGAAGGCCTGGGAGGGTGCTGCATCGCGTTAATCCGAGATCCGACAAAGCGATCTCTCGCTTATGCATGGAGGGTGTTGGTGAGAAGCTTGGAGGGAAATGGTTCGTTGCCGCTCGGAAGTCCCGCGGACATTCCGAGGTCGCGAGAGTGCGGAGAAGCCGCGTCACTCCATTAGCGCTGCCCGTCCTCTCCTTAACTAGGCAGGATTGTCGCGAAAATTATGTGGACAGCAGTCATCCCAAGGGCATCCCATGGGCTACTCCAAGCTCAAAAAAAAATGAAAAAGAAAAAAAAAAGCCTTCGTGAGCCTGACAACAGCCCCGTTGTCTCTACTAAGTCTGTGCCATGTGTATTCACGCCAGCAGTCTTGCCCACATGCGCAGCTGTCTAGCGTATTTTCCTACGAACCTCTAAATTGCGGCTATGGTAAGTTGGACTCCAGTAGAGCGAGTGGTGCGTGTCCCGGCCTGATCGACAGGCACTGGAGCATCAGCAACGGAAGGACAGCGGACGGCAGAGAATTGTCTACTCGTTCTACACAATGACAACCCGAGAAATACGAATGACAGGCAAGAGGGAACATTGCTACTATAGCATATTTGACTGGGCACTGGGTGCAGAGAGAATTGCAGATGATTACACGACGTCCAACATCAGCAGCGCCATCTGAGGAAGTGGCGCAGTGCTAAAGACGGCAACTACGTTGAGACGTTGGCAAGTCTCCGCCAGGCCAGCCGTCAATCTTGCAAGCACAATCCCGTTTTGCCGTGTAAGCCATACCCGTCGTGCACTGCTCAGCCCCATATTCAGGCCGCATGCCGGCCTCCGAGCCGCATTTCCATCACTCCTGTCACTCAACTTTCCAGTAGCGGAGCCATCTTCCCGAATGGGGCAAAGAACGGAAATCTGCCGGCCTAAATAGCTTGCGCCTGAGGCTTAGCGCATGGAAGCCGCAGCTAATTTAGCGCTCTGGGCCGGAACTGGCCGTTTCGAACCAATCGCGAGCTGCCCCTCGTGCCCGTATCCGTTTTGCATGCGGGCGTACTCGTTCAGCCCTACGCCGCCCCGCGACGGCGCATTCTCAAGGATTATCATTTATCAATAGCTGGACCCCAGCTCATCCCTAGCAAACAATCCAGTCCCTTTCTTTTCTTCTCCTCTCTACAACCTACTCCATTTCCTTGCTCCAATTGCATATCATGAAGCACCGCAACAGCGAGAATGGCCCTGTCGAACTCCCCGCCGAAGACGTCGGCAGCGATGCCCCGCCAGCATACTCCGAGACGGCGGCAGCAGAGCAAATAATTGCAAGCAACACCAACATGCGAAGTGCGGCCCGTCCTCCTACCCCTTAGGTCCGCTGCTCCAGCACACTAACCGCCCTCTCACATCCTAGACGACGGTCGCATCGACGTCGACCTCGACTCCAAACTCGGCCGCACTCTCTCCCGCATCTTCCACCAATCGCCCCCGCCGCTCAAGGACGTCCCTTCGACCCCACCCCCCATCTACACCGAGCGCGAGAATGCCTTCCGCACCGCCCCCGTCCGCCTCAACATCGTCATCCAAGTCGTCGGCTCGCGCGGCGACGTCCAGCCCTTCATCGCTCTGGGCACCGAACTGCAACATTACGGGCACCGCGTCCGCCTAGCCACCCACGACGCATTCGCCTCCTTCGTCCGCGCCTCCGGCCTCGAGTTCTACCCGATCGGCGGCGATCCGCACGAGCTGATGGCCTACATGGTCAAGAACCCGGGCCTGATCCCCAACATGAAGTCGCTGCGCGCCGGCGATGTGCAGAGGAAGCGCGACATGATCCGCGAGATGCTCGACGGGTGCTGGCGCTCGTGCGTCGAGCGCGACCCCCAGACCGGCGATCCGTTCGTGGCGGATGCGATTGTCGCGAATCCGCCCAGCTTCGCGCACGTGCATTGCGCGCAGGCGTTGGGCGTGCCGGTGCATTTGATGTTTACGATGCCGTGGAGCGGGACTCGGGCCTTCCCGCACCCGTTGGCCAATATGACGTATAGGGACGCAGAGAGAAGCGTGGCGAATTACATCTCCTATGGCGTCGTGGACTGGATGACTTGGCAGGGGTAGGTTGCAACACGCAGAGGGGCTGGATTGGCGGGTGGGATGCTGATAGTCCCTTGCAGACTGGGAGACGTGATCAACTCGTGGAGAGAAAAGATGGACCTGGAGCCTGTGCCCACGTCGGAAGGACCCAGCCTCGTGGAGACATTGAAAGTCCCGTTTACGTATTGCTGGTCTCCCGCGTTGGTACCGAAGCCGGCGGATTGGCCTGCACATATAGGTCGGTTCTGAGTCTGCTGCTCCTGAGGATTTTAGTATGGTATGGAAACACTGACATTAGTGCATAGACGTCTGTGGCTTCTTCTTCCGCGATCCACCAAAATATGACCCTCCGCAAGACCTGGCCACGTTCATCGACGCTGGAGATCCACCTGTATACATTGGATTCGGCAGCATCGTGCTTGATGATCCAGCGAGGATGACAGAAACGATAATATCAGCGGTTAAAGCCACTGGGGTGAGAGCAATTGTGTCAAGAGGGTGGAGCAACATAGGAGAGGCAGAGTCAACGGAGCAAATCTTCTATCTCGGAGACTGCCCGCACGAGTGGCTTTTCCAGTACGTGTCTGCAGTAGTGCATCATGGTGGGGCGGGGACAACAGCCTGCGGCCTGCGATACGGAAAACCTACCACCGTCGTTCCGTTCTTTGGCGAGTAAGTTGGACTTGCTTCTGATTTGAAGAGACCGACGGGAGGTATGCTAAAAGTGCCATTCAGTCAACCGTTCTGGGGAAATATGATTGCTGCGTCCGGTGCGGGCCCTGTCCCGATTCCTCAGAAGCAACTCACCTCCGACAACCTCGCCGAAGCCATCCGATACTGCCTCTGCCCACAAGCATCAAACGCCGCTTATGAGATTTCCGAGAAAATGAAGATGGAAGCTGGTGTACACGCAGCTGTAGCATCCTTCCACAAGAACTTGCCTCTCGAGACCATGTCGTGCGACATAATTCCGAATCAGCCAGCATCATGGACGTATACGAAGGGGAAGATCCCAATGAAGATTTCCAAGTTGGCCGCTGAGACTATCATGTCAAAACTGTCTATCGACAAGAAAAACCTGCAATAGTAAGTCATACAACACCTCACAGCAAGAATTCGGGAGATGCTGACAGAGCGCAGCTACGAATCGAACACAATCATCATTCAGAACCGCCGCTGGGATCCAGTTACCGGCGGCGGATCGGCCCTGCTAGGGTCAGTGGCCGGCATGACGAAAGCCACAGCAGGAATATTTCTAGACCCTTATCAGGAGTACCGCAAGAGCCAATCGGACGCCGCCCGCAGTCAGCCCAACTCCCGCACACAGTCCCGTGCCTCATCGCCCGGAAAATCCGCACTTCCTCTGCCTCCATCACCCACAAAATCCGCGTTTCCAGAAAGCGAGAAAGACCTGGACCTTAAACACGGCCTCGCCGCCCCCGCGCTCTCCAAATCCGCCTCCTTCGACCACAGCACCTCCCAAACCCATCGCAACCCCGCCGGTGAAGGGCCCAGCGGCCGCCCGGCCTCCCCCACACTGTCAACCGTCTCTGCCACCTCCTCACAAAAGAGCAAAACCACCCAAAATCTCCAGACGGCCGGCAAGATGGCTGCCGCGTCAGCCAAGTCCGTCGGCGCCTTTCACTCGTCGCTCTTCCGCGGCATGATGGTCGATCTGCCCCTCGCCGTCGCCGAGGGCATGCGAAATGTGCCGGCCCTCTACGGCGACGATGTCAAGACTCTGCAGCCCGTCACTGACTGGAAGAGCGGTGCCGTCGTTGCGGGGAAGAACTTCGCCCAGGGGTTCGCGGGCGGCGTGTCGGATGTGTGGACGCAGCCGATGAAGGGCACGAAAGAGGGGGGCGCGGTGGGCGCAGTGAAGGGCGTGGGGAAGGGATTGGTCGGGTTGGGGGTTAAGACGGGGAGTGCCGTTGTGGGGTTGGCGGGCTATGGTGGAATGGGCGTGGTAAAAAGCTTAAGGGCGCTGGCGCATACGAGGACGAGAAAGGAGGTGGGCGAGAGGAAGAGGGAGGAGGGAAGGTGGTTGGTTGAGCGGAGCAGTGTCGATGTGGCGAGAGTTATTGAGCAGTTCGAAAGGTTGAGGGCCGAGCGGTTATGATTTCTCTGATGGATTTTCACGTGAGTTTGGAGTTAACAGCTTGGTCGGGAGCGATATCATATAGACTTGTTCAAATCTTCATTGCTAGACATCTCGATTCATACCAAACCTTTAATCACTTTCCTCCCTGGTCAGTGCCTCTCGCACAGCCTTGACATGCGAATCGGTCACTTCCTCCGTCAACCCCAACCTCTCCCTCACCACCGCTCGAAACTCGTCCGGACACTCGTAATCGAAGTGATCCACCACCACCTCTACCTCCACCTTCACCTTCACCTGCCTGCCCCTTAGCCTCCGGAAATTCTCGATCCCCGCAAACAAGCAATCCCGATTGACCTGCGCCCGCCCGTCCTCGCCCACCACCCACCCGCCCGTCCACCCGCCGTCTTCGACATCCTCAATACCGTCGAGCACCGGCCCTCCTGGCGCCCCCAGATACAGCCACAGATACGGATGCGCGACCCCCACCACGTTCAGCAGATGCAGCGTCCGCAACCCCGTCAGCGACTCCACCTCCGGCATCCCGCGCGCGGGCTCCTGCACGTCCCACGCCAGCGCGTCGC
>JAJJID010000414.1:0-35828 GCA_022204955.1 Macrophomina pseudophaseolina | reverse complement strand
TAAACTCCTCCTCCCCGCCGTCACGTTTTTTACAAGCCGGAATCGCCAACCTCTTTCTCGTAGTAGGCCTTCTCCTCGTACTCTTTCCAGGCGGCGCAGTTGCTCTTCATGCCCGAGAGGTCCTGCTTGAATGAGCCTGGGTTTTCAACGAACTGCAAGGAGAGCCCGTCGGTGACGTGCCATGCCTGGTTGCTTGTCAGTTGCCGTCATCTTTGATGAGAGAGAGAGAGAGAGAGAGAGAGAGAGAGAGAGAGAGATCGAGCTTGTTGGGTACTTACGATGTGGCAATGCATCAACCACGCGCCGGGGTTGTCCGCTGGAAAGGCGATAATAAGCCATCCTGTGGGCAAGATCATCACGTCCCTGCGCATAGGATTGTCGAAGGTCAAGGAGTCCACGTTGCCGTCCCAGGTGCCGGTGCCGGCGCCCAGGTGGAAAAAGTCGTGGCCGTGGAGATGGATCGGGTGGTCGAGCAGAGCGGCCGCGTTGTTGTGGATGATCCAGAACGACCACTTCCCCTCCGCAGGCATCTGGAAAACGTTCATCGAAGACGTATAGTTGGTGTCTCCCTCGGAGAAGTACTCCAGAGTCGGCTTGGCCCAGTCGACGACCATGGCGCTGTCGTTCAGGTACCACTGCACAAGACCGGTCTCGCTGCCGACCGTAGCTCCCGCCGCGAACGTCAGGTCGATGCCCTCGAGCTGGGTCAGGAACTGGTCCTTGGGGACCTGCGTCTCCCACCAGGGGACCAGCTTGTCGTAGGGCTCGGCGGCGCAGTCGGTCGTCTCGATAACAGACTTGGTGGAGACGGGCAGATCCGTCTTGTCGATGGTGTCGTAGTTCAGGATGCCGCCGGGGACGATGTTGGTTTCGGCCGTGATGGCGTTGGCACTGCAGCTGGCGATCTCGGTACGCAGCCAGTAATTGGCAGCGGGCTGGTTGGCCTTGAAGACGATGTCGTAACGCTGGCCTATGCCGATCATGATCGAGGTCGCGTTGTAAGGGTGCACGGGGACGAGGTCAGACGTGATGATCTGGAACTCGTGCCCGTCCATGGAGAATACGAAGAAAGTGTCGACGCTCATATTAATCAGGCGCAGCCGGTAAGTCTTGCCCTGCTTGACTGAGATGGTGTTGTAGCGGCCGCCGCCGGTGCTGTTGACCATGGAGCCATTGAAGAGGATGTTGAGGGGCTGAGGAGGGAATGCCACGTGCAGCGCCAGCCAGTTCTTCGTCCATGCCGTTTCATCGTAGGTTTCGGTGAGGGCAACGGGGCCTAAATCCTCATCGTAATTGGCGGTTGCCGGGCCATTGATCACGATGGCACCTTGGATTCCATCGCCGTACTGAGCAGAGTGATGGCTATGGTACCATGTTGTTCCTGGAAGGGCCGGTCAGTATTATGAGAAGGGTGGGAGCAGGTAGCCTTGCACGTGATTCACAAAAGGAACGGGGCAAGCTCAAGAGTATTTCCACCTCAAAACTCAACAAAATGCACATAAAGATTCTTGCATGAAATGGGAAAAGGAGAAGAGAAGGTAACGACTCACCATACTGCGTAGCCCTGAACTTATAGGTGAAGCTTCCGCCGGGAGGAATAGGGCACTCGGTGACGCCGTTGGCACCATCGTTTTGGCATGAGTTCAGCTGACGAATGCCGTGCCAGTGGAATGAGGTGCCGTTGTCTTGCATACTATTGACAACAGTAATCTCAAGGTTGTCTCCCCATTCTGCATTGACTGGAAAGTACGAGCCATTAGCGCCCTTGTCACCCGGCATCGAGGAGGGAAAAACTGACTGGTAGGCCCTGGGAACTGATTGTTGATGAGCAGCATCGGCCTGCAGAAGCCATCTCCAATCCCCTTGCTTTGGTAGTCCTCGCAGTTGGTGACATTCGTAACTTCCAAGCGATATGAGACGGTCCTGCCAGTAGATGGCCACTTGGTGTCAAAGTCAGTGGCAATACTGAAGCCGTTCTTCCAGCAACCTCTGCTCGAAGGGCCCCAAGTACACTGGGAATCGGGAACCCTCGAGGTGGTTGAGGAGGTGGACGTAGTGGTCGTGGCTTGACGGGCGACGAGGTCCACGGGTTCGGCCTCAGGGATGGCAGCAGCGAAGGTTTGAGCAGTTAGTGCCAACAGAGTGGCACCGATTTGCTTAAGGGACACCATTGTGGTAATTGAGGCTTCCCGCGGTGGGGTGAATGCCAGAGAAGGGGAATGAAAAGATCGTGAAGCTAAAGCTCCAGGCGGAAGCTCTGTAGGGAAGAGCGGAGGAGTGAGCGTGAGGATGAACAATTTTGGCGGGAGCCAAAGGCCTTTACATAGTGCTGGGTGGTTCCCAGCAAAAAGGCGAGATATCCCAAAATGGAAGACACGGGTGGTAGAGGGCTGCAGGATGGATGTGGAGCAAAGTTCCTACATGAAGGATGAACAGGGACATATGTGGCTGCATCATGTGCGGCTGAAGGCTTAGCGAATATATTCAGCATGCAAGGATACTTGAACAGGGGCAGGATGATCCCTGGTTGCCGCAAGGTCCGAGAGGTGCACGCGCAGAGTTGGTAGCGATGGGCTTCCACCGGGGCCAGGCACGGAGTTTAGCAGGGTGAACGGAACTCAAATTGGTGGAAAGATCGTATGTCGGGCGCGGAAATGACTGGATTGGGCAATAGAGCCAAGAGTGGAGGCGGCGGTGGTGCAGAAGTGCAGCTTGTCGGTCAGCTAGCCCATGCTTACACGGCCGGCAGTTTCACGCGCCACACGCGGTCAGGACTGGTGCCTATCACTTGCCGGTGCAAGTCGGGACGGTCTGGCGGCTTACTAGAGCTTAATTTAGGACGCGAAAATGGGCCGAATGGCAGGCAGCTGGCGCATGATCTTGGCCAGATGCAGGCACAGTGTAGCCGGCGTCAGGCTTCCCTCGATGCCGCCTACCACGGGATCCTACAGGGCAAACCATCAGATGATGGCGGTATGCAAGTAAGCATTGGATTGAGGCTTCCGCGTGGATTCCACCAACAGCACCAGCCGCGAGATACCGAGTCGGCAGTTCGTCAGTCGAGAAGCGCCAAGCCGAGGTTGCTTTTGGTGCTGACAGGAGAAGTTTCCAGGCGGGCAGTGCATATGCTGAGCGGACAGTTTTGGTTGGGCTAAGCACAGTCCTGTACCTGATGTTCCTGCAGCTGTACAACTCTCCGGACGGGGGATAGGTGAGTAGTGCTACGGCGGAGGTCTCATTTAGTCCTGACGACACGATACGGTGGAGCAGGCGGGGGGATCAGTTAGGTGGAGAAGTGGTGGAGAGAGTAGATAGGCAAGCGGCGCCGGAGAAGCCGAACGCCGGGAGAGCTTGACTGAGGGCTCGGAAGGCAAACGTAGGCGGCGGCGGCGGGGCGTGGGCGGATGCTCTTGGCGAAGTGTGCTCTGTGGTGACGTGGAAAGTGTGATTTAGTGGGGACTGGATCTGTCGGTGGCCAAGCTTTGGGCCCGGACGCCTGGTCGACTTGACTTCGCTAGCCATGCGGATCCGGGAGCCAGTCGATCATATGGCGGGCAGCGTGATAGGAGCCAGGGTTTCAGTGCCACGGGGGGGAAGGCTGACGAATCGCCAGGGCAAGCGCAGCGGCGGTCAGCACAAGGCTGGAGCGGGCAGCAGCTTCTCGGCGCACGAAAACACGCATCGGCAGGGCGAGGAGGTGGCTCCACGAGGGCGGAAGACGCGGTGGCACGGCGTCTGGAGAAGCCTAGCGCAGCCGAGGCGGGCAGTCGCTCAAGGGCGCGGGCGTGGGTGGCTCGAGCAGGGCGCATGGGGCGTAAGCAGAGGAGAGTTTGGCCAGCGTTGAGCGATGAGATGCGGTCGGAGAATCGTCTAAAGATAGAGGATCGCCGCAAGTGGATCGAGGCGGATGGATCTGGCCAGGGGGCTCCAGCGCTCAGGCCGCCCGGCCACGCGGCGCCCTGATTGGCTCGACACCATCCGGCCCACCTCGCGTCCCCTGCGCTGCAAACAGAACCCAACTCTCGTCGACGTCGTCCTGTCTAGTCCGTCGTATCCAACTCCGCTGCGCGAGCCGCTCTCACGAGAGCAGCCACGAGTCCGCCCATGCATCCAATGTTGCAATCCGCTCTGCCGCCCGCCCACGCCCACGCCCACGCCCATGCCATGCCGCACCATTCCAATGCTTCCCCTTTTGGCCATCTCGCTAAGGCCGAACCCTCTGCAGACCCGTCCGCCCCAAGCACCCCCGGCAGATGTAGGTTCTCGGTCTCCAGCTCTGTCGCGTGCCCTGTCTTGGGAATCTGCGCAGCCGAAGGCAATGTTCAGCGGGCAGCCTCTTGTCCGCTGAACTTAAAAGTCCTTCTTTCCCGGAGCAGGTGTCCACCACGATTGAGTCTTTGTCTTCCGTCCACGCTTCTCTGCTGTCCGCCGTCATGTCTTCCCTCCCGTCGCGACTGGCCATCCTGGGTGCTGCCATGACCCTTGCCCATGGAGCCTCCGCCCAGGATCCCGAGTCGTCTTGTGTCTCCTACGGCATTGACTTTCAAAACGATGGGTCTTACTTCATCAACCAAGCTCTTGCCGAGAACTTCACTGCTGTAGCGCTTGGCCCTCCTCCTACTCACCGCACACATGGCTAATCCGCACACAGGTGTCTGAATTTGAGGGCTGCAGCGGCGGTACCTCTGATATTTTGCTCATTGACCCCAATCGCAAGGAGTATCTCTGCACCGATGTCCCTGTCACCCCCGACGATACTCCTCAACTGTCGACGTGCCCCATCCTGAAGAGCCAGATGTTCTCGGGCGACTGGCTTCTGTTGCTCTTCGGCAACAACGAGGACGAGGCCTCATATGCCTACCAGAGGCTGCTTCATCTGACTGTGGGTGCTCAGGTCACGAGCACTTACACCAGCACCGTCACCTGGGACATAACCACAACGCCGACCCAAACAACGAACTTGACATCCACCTATTTCACAACCGTGACCGAGCCCAACACTTTGACGGTCACTAGCCCGTCTGCAACCGCCAAGACCACGACAACGCCGACGTCGGTAACGTCGTGGACGACTTGGCTGAAGACTCGCACGACACAATCCTATACCAAGCTGTTGACCACGGTTACGAAAACGAAGACAGCTTCGTGCACGATCCCGCCGAAGCCCTCCAAGCACGATCCTCCGGCAACTTACACGCCGACGCTGACGCGCGTGGCGGCGCTCGAAGCCACTGCCGGCGTTCGTGTCCGTACTGTCGAGGACAGGCCGATTGATCCTAGTGTTGCTCGCCGCATGGTCCGCGACGCCCGGGCTAGGCGTGGATTGCCGATTCCGGAGCGGCTCAACGAGCGCGAGCTGGACGAGAGAGCGCCTGATGAGGCCACCGTCATTGTGACGGCCAGCGACGTTGTCAATGCCACGGTGACCCATACCGCCGAGCCGACGACTGTCACTGAGACCGTTCTCACGACCGAGCGGTTGACTACCACCGCCCCGCCCAAGACAGTGTACAGCGGAAGGACAACCCTGACCATCACCGCGCCCACTCCTACAAAGACCACGACCAAGATCACATACACGACGCTCACTAAAATCAAAACACTTTACAAGACGTAAGTTCCGCGCTGGGCTGAAGTCTAATCCAGTATGCTAACAGGCCAACAGCTGGACGTACACAACAACAGTCACTCCCACGTCGTCGGCGAAGGCGTGCACGGAGCAGGGCGGCCATATCCTCCCCAAGCCCAAGTGGAGGGCGGTGTAGATGCAAGGAGAATAGCGTTTTTGGGCGCGAGTTATTTTGCTAGCGCCTGTCGATCTTGACGTGTCCACGAATCAATGAATGCATGTTGTGCAGGATGGGGGAGCCGCCGTTGTTTGGGAAGGGGGACGGAGGCCGCTAGCGGGTAGACGAGTAATACAGTCAAATTATCTCCAGAGGACATCGTTCGTGCGGTGGTGACGCGAGGCACCGAAACGGGCAATTGTTGCGTCAGTCAGCCCTACGGCACGCGCCCTCGGCCCCTGCTGCGTCCGAGCGCAAGCGAAAGGCGGCACTACGCTTCTGCTTTTTCCTCTGCTGAGTTACACAACGCCTGTCACCACGCTCCCGATGCTGCGACGGTGCTCTCTGCGCGCCTGTGCCCTGCTCCCCAGCCCCGGCCCACTCAGTCCGCCTGCGCAGCTGCCAAGCCTCCCGCCAGACCCCCAGCTGTCCTCCTCCCCCCCCTCCTTCTCCCCCTTCCCGGCGGCGACCCCAGCAACCTCAGAGCTCCGAGCGGCCCTTGCGAAGTGCCTCCGCCTCCGCTGTGGATCAAGTGCAACTGGGGCAGCCCGAGTCCCCCCCCCCCCCCGGCCCCCCCGGGGGCGCAAAGCCCCCGGGTGAGCAATGCAAGTCACGAGTAATTGCCCGGCATCGCACCGCCATGGCTGTCCAAATGTCCCGACCCGGATCCTCCTCCTTCTCGGCGCTAGCGCACAGTCAGCCGCGCCCCGGCCGGCTTCTGGAGCGGCTGCCAGCCAGCTCAGACCGCTCAGCCCACTCCAGGCAGCGCTGCGGGATGGCCTTCGATCCCACCAGCCACGCGACCGGACGACAGCGCCGTGGCGGAGCGGCCGTCAGCCTGACAACGGCGTCTGCCAAGGCGCGGAGGGTCGCAAGGCTTGGGAACCTGGTCAAGCTGTTGCTCCCGGCCTGCCGTTGCCGCTTTGGGCCTCGCCGTCCCGAGACCGAGGTGCCGCATCCCGCCTGCATCGCTCGCTCGCCGCCGCCTTCACCTCCTCCACATCGCCTCCAGAATCCTTGGGAGGATGCGATTAGGATCGGCCCTTCCACGCTCCCCGCGGCGGGCTACCCGCCCACTTGGCTCGCCGCCTCTGTCGCTGCTTGCCACCTCGCCCTCTAAGAGCAAGGACAAGGACAGGGCGCTGTTGGAAGCGCCCGCATCGGCCTATCTCTACACTAGCGGTGCGTCGCAGTAGAGCCATGCGCCCGCCCTGCTCTTTGCCTTTCTTCGCGCGTCGTCGCTCGCTTCCTGCCCTGCTCGCTGCAAAGCGCTGTGGGCGAAGCGAGCAGCCGAGTGGTCCGACATTTGACGTCGGCGCGGATGACTGGCAGCTGCTGCTGACGGGCGTTTTGCCGCTCCTCTCGTCCCTCCACGGAGATCGAGTGACCAGCTATCGCCCGCTCCACCTCCCTATTCACCCAGTCTTCGGCCCCGGTTTTGGAAGCCGGGGGCGCTATTGGATCGATGGCGATTGGCGGCCGGCATCTGTCTTTATGCAACTCCACCGACACTCAACCCCCTAATTCGCTCCGCCCTGCCTCGTTTTGGGCCCTAAAAAGCAAGCAAACGCATACGGAAAATGGCAAACGAGAGTACAGCATCCGGCCTGGTCCGCTTCGTCCTCAGGAGGCATACACATGCGAGATCGCGGCCCGTATACTTCTTCAGGTACATCCACGAAAACCAACGTCCGACTCCATCACTGCCTGCCCACCAGGCTTTCGCCTGCGGTGCAGCTGACGAGATGAGAGACTGTCGTCTTCGGATTTCCCGACGCTTGCGCCTATCTCTTTCTCGGTGCTTTCCGCCCGTTCTGACCGCATGGTGCCAACAATTCAAACTTGCAAGCACCTGCTGGCAACGGACCAGGTCCGCTTAGCTCTTTAAAGGCATGTAAGGCTGAATATGTGGGCTGTTTTGTCTCGCTGGCGGCCGTCGAGATCCCGGATCATGCTCGGCTTACGCGTCGCACCGGCGAAGGCTCCCAATCGAGCAGAAAAATATATTAAGCCAGATAGGCCTGGCTCACACTGGGCTATCGGACCTTTTCAGCCCAGCTTCTATTAGACGAACCGCCACGGACGCCATCTCCACTGTACCGGAGCACTCTACATGCACCTTTGCGGCGCTGGGTGCTGGGTGCTGGGTGCTGGGTGCTGGGTGCTGGCGGCGCCTGATCATCTCCCCAGGCCTGTCCGCCTTGCATGCAGGCAATAGTCTACTCTTCTTTCCGACAAGTTCCAGGCAGCGCTTCTCTACACCCCGCGGGATCTAGGTGGGGCTCTTCAGATGATGCGTTTTTCAACATATTTCACTTCTTCCGCTGCCCTTCAAAGAAACCTGAGCAGCTGAAGACGGATCTTGCGCAAGGTGCGAGCCCTCAACGCGGTCTCGCCCCCTGTCAGTCGCCAAAGAGAGCTTCGTGACTCCCGAGCATCCACAAGCAATGTCTCAGAGCAGACCTTGTCGTCCACAAGACCCACCTAGCGGATCTTTGCGCAATGAGACGCTGAGAGCGCAGAAGAGAGGCTCGCGCACGGAACATCCGGGACCTAGCTGCGTCATACGGTGCAGCTAATCATCTGTCGCGTGGACCTTTCTCCGGTGTGCGTGCACCAACCTACAAGTTGGTCCTCAGAGGCAGTATCTGCTCACCCAAGCTCTACGACCGTGAGATACCTCGCTCGGGCATCTGGACAGTGCTATCTCCCGCTGTGGACCGCAGGCGGTGCTGCAATCAAGCATGTTCATCCACCCGAAGGGATCCCACGAGCAGGCAACCGTCAACCATCCGCCTTCAAGAGCCGCCCGCTGCCTTGGCCAGAACCGTCGACCTCGTATAACGATACGATCCTCTCCTCTCGCCTCGAGCGTTCTCCAGAGATACATGACGCGCGGTTTAGGTAATGAGAAGTACACGGGAGATGCGGCTCGTATTTCTCTTGGCTAGAAACGCCGCTCGCTGAGCGTGGCTGGCGGGAGAACACGAAGGCGCAAGCGGCCACCCTTGGTTGATTCTACCCCCACCACAATCCTTCCTCCTTCCCGCGTCCGCCGCCTTCGTTGGCGCGCGCTATTCTTGGAGCTTGTCAAAGCGAACGCTTGACTCGACGTTCGGCTTCGGCAGTTGCATTTGCTGCTCGTCGTGCGGCTGGCCGACGCAGCCTGTGCGATGCTTCTTTTCTTCGCTTTCATGTGAGCGAGACAAGATGAAGTCAATCGGCAGAATACATAGACGGAGCTTCGAGAGCGCAAAACACTCACGACGTTCTCGAACACGGCGCCATTTCCTCGTTATTGCACGCACTTCGAGATGCCTTTACACATACTCCGGCCTTCATGTCTTACTGTTCCCTATTATTGTAGCGCTGCTGACAGATGGAACAGACTTATGTAGCATTCGGCACGCAAACTTCCAATACACCACTTCCAGTTCGTGAGACCACTCATCCCTACGCACGGCCGAGGGTTCCGAAGAGGAGGATGCGAAAAGCTTGGAGGTGCGTGGCGGTGCGCATCAAGAATAGCTACGAGAGTTCAAGCCGGTATGCAACAATCGAGGTTGTCCTCGGGAGCTGATGTTGGTGTCCGGACGCACATGTGCGACGAGAACCTGGATACCCATGTCTGGACCACGGCTTCAACCCACCACATGGCGGGTTTTCGCAGCAACGCTGCTGCGTTGCTGTAGTCGAGTCTCACAAAATGCGCGGCTCAACCAGCTGACGATATCGGATGAATCGTGCATCTGCTCGTTGTACCATCCTTCCAGAAGCCAGCACGCCTCGAAGGCTGAGACTCCACGTGTTGGTCGCGGAAAGTTTTTTTTGGGCTTAAACTCTTCCAAACTTCCTTCGATCCCGCCGGCTGCCGAATTCCTTGCTTTTTCACTGACTCTTCTCTCCGCCTCACGCCACTGCAGCGAGCATGTAGGGTCCGAGACATCGCAACGCACACATGACTCCAATGCGTTTCGCGCGACTCCGCGGCTTCCTGTTTCCGGCTCATCACAGGGTTGCCCCCGGGTTCCGTGGTAACTTGAAGAGGTAAGTTTCTGGCGTGCGTCAGGCGGAAGATTTTCCTCATCGTGCCGCTGTGAAGCGGCAAATAACCTTAAAAAACAACTTTGCAGTATCGATAAACAGGTGAGCTAGAACGGTAGAATGTCGGCGACGCGATTGTGGCTGCAGGAATATGCGTCGCGTTGACTCGGCATCCTCCCTCTCAGAGAGGCTCTGTGCTTTGCATTCGATAAAGCCTATCTCTCATGCCGCATTGCTGCGCGCGCCTGCGTGATATAGGTAGTTATTGTTCTATACTTAAAGATACGCATGTCGCGTTGCATCGGCGACTGCCAAACGGCTTTCTGTGTTCGGATGGGCGCGGGTAGTTACGAGGATGGCGGCGCAGGGTGGCGCGGGCGTGGATTTTTGGATCGCAGACTGGCGGATTCCCTCCATTGCCTTCGAACAGAGCAGGTGTCTTGTGGCCACGGGCAGTTGATGCAGTCGTGTCACACCTGCGTCCGGACGACTGACTCGACTGTCTCCGGGATCCGCACTGTTCAAAGTCAATCGGCGAGCAAATCGTGCACCACGGCGCCCCGGTTTCGTCCATATTGAGTGGGGAGAGTAACAAGCGTTTCTTAGGTCCCGTGCACATACGATATATTACTCAGAACTGTGCGCTCTTGGCGTGATGGTGAGTCGTGTATCACTCCCTTCCCCCCCACGGAAGAAGCAGCGGGAAGGCAGAGGGGAGCAACTCGACGCCGACTAGGTACTCTGGTTTTCCTTATCAGTCATGTATCACGAGCGAGGCTGGGGATGTTCGGTTGCATGGGTCCGATTCTGGCCCGGAGTGTCGAGTAAAAAAAAAAAGGAAAAAGTTGCCGCCCCCGCCCCAGCCTCATTTGTTGGGCCGCCACGCTCGTTCGCCCTTTTTGCTTTTTGGTTCAGCCCTACTGGATTGGGAGGACGTGTCTTACTTTTTCTTGCCTCTCTGGGTGGAATATCGAGCTGAAAGGACGAGCCGAGGATGTGCTGAGGGCGGGCCCGCGTGTGGCCTCTGAAGTTTGTTTTTCTCTGGGGGTGGAGATGGTGGAGCGAGAGGGGGGATTCATCCTGGCCGGACGGCGCTCGTCCTTCGATCAGTGGGTGGAGTAGATGGCCGTGCGCTTTCGATGTTTCGCAGGTATCTTGGCCTCTTTCACGTAGTAGTCTTTCCGATCCGTGTTCGGACACTTCCCACCACCCTTATTGTGGCCTTTGGTGCCCGCGTAGTCCTCTGGCGACAAGCCTGTCACCGTGTGGAGCAGAGGCATGCAATTTTCCTCTCACACCGCTGGCAAAGCCTGGGTCGGGCTCGCCCGGGGGGGAAACCGCGCCCTCCTTTCCCGTAGGAGTACGGCCGAGGTTTGCTCTTCCTCACACCTCAAGGGAGTGTCGTTGTGTTTGCTCGTCGTTGGGGGTTGCCTAAACAGGCAGGTTGTATCATTTGACCGGGATTGGTCCGCTTCTTAGGCGTAGATCGTCCGCGACGGGCTGGGCAAAAGGTAGCGGGGCAGGTTTTGCGTTCGAAAATTCAACTGCACAGTGCGATCAGAGCCTCATAGGATCCCCAGCAAGTGCCCCATAGACGCCCGTTTTGTTGTTATCTACCCATTATCGTCCTTGACTTTTGCCCGCCCACCGTGACGCTACAACGGCCACGGCCTAGATCGGGGTTCTTCAGGCAGCAATGGCAACTGCGGTGGAAGCCAGATTGCCACGGGCTCTTGCTGTCGCACTGGGCTTCGGATGATGACAGTACAGATCACGGTGCAAAAGCGGGCTCGGACTGCAGTGACGGCATCATCAAGTTAGCGAACAGTTCAGAGCGCGGCGGCTCTCAAAGCATGTTCTTGCAAAACTCTTCATCCTAGCATCGCTCACTCAGTGCCACCCCCTGGCAACACTATACTCCGAAAGCTGATCTACTTCCGTTTCCATAATACCAACGAGGAGGACATCGACCGCTTCGTCGGGGCACATCCCACACGGCAGCCATGAGGTGTACTCACTCAGCAGTGGTGGAGCTCAACGCGCGCACCACATTCTAGACCACCATCCTCATGAGCTGTGCTGCTTCCGACGGTGGAGCGGTTCTTTGGCAGCAAGCTTCGCAATAGGGAGAAATCCTTCAATCTCGGAGCATTTAACCGGCGAAAGCATAATGAAAATTGCAAGACCGCTTGGGACATACGGTTTTAGTGCAAGCCAAGACCGGTCGGTGTGAAGAACCTCTAGCCGGAGTTGCACATATCAGCACGGTATTTCTGGTCTGAGTCAAGATGGGAGACATTGAATACCAATTGTAGATTACCGCCCGTCAGACACGCTCTAAGATAAAGCGCCTTTGAGGTCCTCGGCAAGGGCCTGGGCCGGATTACTAACAGCGGAAATGAGTCAACGGCTTAGATGTTATGTGTTAGGGGATGGGGCTCACTTACCGTTAGAAAAAGGCGAAAAGAAGGCCTCTTCACCGTGTATCAGCCCCACAAAGCTTTTCAGCTTGCCCTACTTTCATAGGTCTCCTCTGGTATATTTCTGTGTTGCCAGATATTAACTCCTGCAACAGCCCTGTAACTAGCAATTAATGACAGTCTACATCGCGCGGCGCTTGGCTTCCGCGATGGCACGATCGATTTGTTTCGATGAAGTTAATTGAGCGGAAGAAGAGTAAAGGCATAGTTAGCACTTTTGCGACAGCCTTGATACGGAACAAGTGATCCTCAGGTACTGTGGGTAAGATAAAGAAAGATAGAAGGTAAGAGGCGCTTTTGTTGAAATTGAAGCTTGGCGCTGAACAAGCACAATGCAGCTCCTGTCGCAGCTGGAAAGATGGAGTTTTCCGGCAGTGCCGCCGTATGTCAGTAAAAGTGGACATTGAGTCTCACCGCTTTCAGCAGCCTTGGGCTGGTTGTGGATGAGGAAATGGGACAAGAAAATAAGTGTATTAGGTTTGCATTTTCATCTTGAGCGCTGAAAAAGCATTTCGAGTCTTTGCAGGTGGTCGAACGGAGAGGACGCTTAGTGTTTCGCTAGATATCGCGGCCTGCCATGCTCATGAATCATCGAGCTTCTGCTCTGAGAGCTGGGGGTGCAACCTTGTGGTGTGATGCGAGGTGAGGCTGACGCCGGAATTATTGCGGAGATGAAGCGGAAGGGAGAATAGAGAGACTCCTGAGACCCACCTTGGCCGGGAAAGTGTAGCTGCATTGCACCCGCGACCATCCGGTCAATTTGTGGTACAATTCTAGGACGGAGTAGAGAAAGTATCTGCAATTTGCCAGGAACAGCCACGAATATGATAGCGGGGTGACCTGCGGTTACCACAGCGCTACTCTGATTATGATGCACACCGAATACATTGGGAACAGCAGTCTGCGGTCATTTTCAAGTTGCGGGCATCTCATGCTCGGGATATTTCCACTCCCCACACCATGAATCTTTAGAGCTGAGAGACTTCCAAAGGCAGGTGCAAGGTAGAAACCGATTGGAACAGTCACAGGGGTGCAAGTGTTGGAATATAACACTACATTTGTGATCTGAAGATCGCTTTAGTTCCAGTAAGTCGTCAATTACATTTAAAAGTCCCCTCAGTTTGCAGGCCTTTTCAGCCAATGACGAAACAGGAACGGGCAAAGTGGGGCTACAAGGGTGGAAAGCCTTCCAAGTCAATGAAATTTCATTGCTGATATCGTTCATCATTAATGCATCAGCCATACACAAAACGAGATAAATTATACTACAAAATACTCAAAACTCATGGCACTCGCCTAATCCATGAACCCCTTCTTCCCATCACCATCAGCGTCCGCAAGGGGGTTGAGTTTCTGCAGCATGCTAGGCTTCTTACTAGTGCTCGCTGAGGAGGATACATTATCCACATGAGCATCGCTGCCATGCTGGCCCGTCTTGTGTGTAGCGGCTGCTCTCGCAACTCCAGTAGCAACAGTGGTTCCAGCGATGCCGGCAGCGGTGCCAGAGCCTTTGGTGTCGGGCAAACCGGTATCGCGGCCGACGCCGGTATCGGTGCGCCCAGTGCCAGTCAGGCCGGATCCGTGTCCAGTGATGCTACCGTCAGAGGGGCGGTCGAAGTGGGCGCCGTCGTGGTCGTGGCTGTGGGTGCCGCTGCCGTGGTCACCGGTGATGCTATGCTGGCCCTTCAGGGCGCCGCCAGTGTTGCGGGGCTCGCCCTCGAAGCCATCGTAACGCTCCTCGCGACCGCCTAGCACGCCACCCTGTTTCTTGAAATCTGCCATGCTGACGGCCGGGAGGGCAGACGTGGAGTGGTGCTGAGCAGCCTGATGGTGTACCTCGTGGATCGGTACCCTGGGATTGAGCAATAAATAAGTCATGGGTTCCAAGGAAAGACATGCAATCATGAAAATTGGCCATGAAAAGAGATAGGCAACATACGTGGTGTGCACGACATGAGGTTCGATGATTTCCTTCTGCACAACTGGCTGGATAGTCTCGTGGACACTAGAGAAGATTTCGTCAGCCTTTCGGTTCTTCGATATCAAGTGGAGCGAGCTCACGTACTGATGGTGGACGTGCTCCCCAACAACCTGTGGAGCAGCGGAATGAGTTTCACGAGCAGTCGCAGTCTCAGTATTGCTGGAAAATTGTGCAGCCTCGCGCTTCAGACGTTCTTGGACATCGTGATCGTTGCCATGCTCGAATTGGCGATGTTGTACACTTTCCAAATTGTGGTGGTGCTGCTCCGGGAGCACTTCCCGATCCTTCACTGGTTGGACTGACGTGTGGTAGTGATCTTGATGGATCTCCTTGTCGACGGCCGTTGTGACTTTTTCGTGTCGATGAGGTTTCACGGTTTCGTGGGTAACTAAGAGAAGTCACGTCAGCATTCCAGCCTGAACAACAGAAGGAAAATGGCATACCAGCCGGTGCCACGTTCTCGTGGACTGTGGTATCGTGCTTTCCAGCCTTTGCCATGAAGTCGGAAACGGCAGCCTTGGCTTTCTCCATTATGTGAGGTAGTATCAATAGCAGAATTTATAGAGGGTAGTATGAGGGTCAGAAATTGTGGAGTGAATTGGATTTCTTTTCAATTGAAGTCGAAGCCTTGTTCATTGGGAGAGCGAAGTACGACTAACGCAGGCATGACAGCAGCTTTTAACATTTCGACATCTCTCGATTGGCGTTCAGGAACGAACGACTCGGCGATTCCACCGTCGTAGAAGTGACGACAGCTCAAGAGCAGTTACATCGGCGGGTCCAGCCTATCTACAGCCGGTCGCTTTAGGACATTGTCATAGTGGCAGTCCGCCGTTGCTGAATGGGGCTGGTTTGGCGGATCAAGCGCCACACAGTAGCTGAAAGCAAACGAGACCTCGCCGAGCAAGCGAATAGGGCGTGGGGAGAATCGCTTGGCTGCACTTTCGGAGCGACCTACTGGAAGATCTCAGGCATAGACACGCATACACAACCAGCGGGTCATGCGTCACAGGATCGCGTCGGGATCCGCTGCCAAATAGCATGGCCGGGCTTGTTGAAGAGGATCCTTGTCGCGAGACTGTGAGCACGATGATGCTTGCCGTCAATTGTCAGATCTCCCTCAGCGCAGATGCCGGATTGAGGGCTGGTGCGGCGGGTGGAGACGCGTTAGTGTGGCAGAAAGTGTCGTCATCTGCGGGATCGGCCGCTATCTGGGCCCGTCGACCTGGATGTGCTCAGCTCCCGCCCGCGCATCATGGTTATTGGCAGATGGCGTCGCCACCACCTGTCTGCATATCCACGGTTGAGGCGGTAGCTATCCTCCTCAGTGGTTGTCGCTCGTGGTTTGGATGGAGCTATGATGTCACATCGGATTAGCCCGTCTCTGAATCCCTTGAAGGTTGAGACTTACCACATCCGGCCGCGGCTCCTCATTCCAAGGAGTTCGTGCCGTGACGACCGGCAGCTGCGGGGTCAGCGAAGAAACAGCAGCGTTGAGCAACCTTCGACCGTCTGGCACCGTGCAATTACCCCGAATCGTGCCGTTTTGCTCGTCTCTCTCCCCTGTCCCTCTTCTGCGCACGCAAGTCTTTCTCGGAACCTCCGAATGGGTGACGTGATCAAACGGCTGTTCCACAAGCGGTATCGCAGCACTGACAAGGACTTCAAACCCCTCCAGTCCTTTTCCTACCAGGACGCTCGCCCAGGCCCGCCTCCGCGCCGCGGAAGCCTCCCTCTGCGAGGAAATGCAGCGCTGCCGCCCAATGATTCACTCTGCCTCTCCGCCTCCCGGGCGAATCCCCCAAGGACACGTAGGTCTGCATCCCTAGGCTCGACCTACTCTCATCCACGTCCAAACCGCTTGAGGAAAGCTGCGTCAGATACATCTCGCAGAGCTCGCCCTGGTGATCTCTTGCGTTTAAGCATTGCCGACCATGGAGACATCCCACCAGCATCGCCCCCTTTGCCAGGAACGGCCGTGACCAGTGATGATGCCAGGCATTGGCGTGATATGGATGCACACACCGCTTGTCTCGACAGGCAGTTGTCGGCTGGGGCGGAGTGTAGATACGGAGAAGATGTGGCAGACAGAGTCCTGGCCGAATACTTCCCAAAGCCGCCTATGGGGCCAGTCAACTCTGAGGATGAGCTAGAGAATGTACCAAACGGCTCTGCTACTTTGTCCGTTCCTTCGGAAAACAGGTCTTTGAAGGAGCGAGGCAGTTACACCTTGGCGGATGGCGAAGAGTTGCCGGTGAGAGTGGAGAACACCCAGTCCAGGCTATTTCTGGAGGATAGCGACGAAGAGCATGCTGGCGATAGCTCAAAGGAGCATGGGCATAAGCGCAGTCACTCTTCCCTGAAGAGGAAGAAAGGCCAATCTAGCCTGCGCAATTTTAGTAATCCGAGGAATGACTACGGCGTGCAAGCGACTTTGGGAAAGCATCACAGGCCTGACGGAATTACCAAGGAACAACAGGAGAGCGAACCGTCTCGTTCCTACCTCATCGACGACAGCCCGGAACCGCCCAGCTTGGATGGCGTAGCCGACTTAAGAAATACAGAAGATGTGACTTACCATTCACGGTACGCCCCAGGTAAAACTAGGCCTACAAAGACTTTTCTCCCAAGTGGAAATGCACTTACATCCGTTACAGCGGTGACGCACCAGACGATCTATCCCGAAATCCACCATATTCGCGAAGAAAGGATCTTCCGCGAGATTCATACGCACGACGTTTTTCATCGAATCCTGCCTATTGTCGACATTGAAGTACTACCGGCACGTCACTTCGTCCCTGCCGAGGACGGCGGTCTCAGGGAGATTCCAGAAGAAGAAGTTCCTGGTCGCGCCTTGAATCACCAAGCAAGAAATTGGCTAGTTGCCGAATTAGTCTCTAGAAGGACAGGAAATGATGAAGGCTCGATACAACCCCGTCAATTTTCGGCACGAGAGTTCCCTGGTACAGAAGGTGATGAGAAGAGATACATTACAGAAGACGGGTTCGAGAGGACCGAGACAACTTGGGTTCACCCTCCCACCATTGAAACTGGCGCCAGGGATTCAGGGCAGTCTGAGCCTTTATACGTGCTTCCAACCAGGCCGCGTGAAACTCCGAACGGAGGCCGTGAAGGGGAAGAAGCCAGCCTTTGTTCGAGGAAATCCCTAAAGGACCTTGCGCAATGTGCCCACGACTGTCCCTTCGACGAGTGTGCCGAGTTTGAAGCTCAGGCGCGGGAAGCTAGACGAGGAAAGTCTGGGTAGTCAGCTGGTCATAGCGTCGAGGCATGTCAATGACCTTTCTCCGCATTTGAGGACTGTCCAAGGGAGTGAACAGCATGGAAACTTTGTTGAACTGCAAAATCGTGAGGGGCGGCACTGCAATGAACGAAGATCAAGCCGAGAAGCTCGTGTTACTTCGGGGCGGTGGTTCGAGGTGGCCGTGCGGTGCGGAGTAGTGTAGTGTTGTCATAGGTCGGGGGCTGCGAATGGCCCAAGTTCTCCTGACCGATTCTGATCTGTTCTGCTTTGACCTCATGCACGCTGGACCGAGAATCCGACAAGAGAGAACAGACTTTATTGAACGGAGACGGCGAACAGCTCCGATGCACACCTGATGATGCTGCAGTGAGCGGTAGATGACAGGTTACCGAGCAGGTTATTTGCATCTGTTATTAATTAAATGGGCCAGGGAAAGAAGGCCGACTGTTTCCTCACGTCTACTTGCCGCGTGCCTGACGCTCATCAATCGACGGATAGCGGTAGCGAGAGCTTTCCGCAGACACCAGGATGCGGGCATGGCACGGCGGTGATATTGCTGAATGTAGAGGACCGACATCCCGTCTTCCCTAAGGCGGCCTCAGTGACGTTCCACTCGTGTGAGCGCCTCGCAAGGCAAGCAGCAAAGTTGGGCAGTAGGCGGCGCATCTTCGGGCTCGAGCCTTCTCGAAAGTCCGGCGTGATAACGAGAATAGAGCTCTTCTAAGCACTTCGACGGCCGGTGCCCTCGGGCGCAGCAGAGGAAACCGGAGGAATGCTCACGGCTCGTATTTGCTGCTGCGTTGTCGTCGACGCTGGGACCGCATCCTCACGGTGCAGCCGGCAGTGTTGAGGGCGCGGGTGGGGTTGATAGCGAGGGTTGGCTCACGCCCGTGATCCGGGCTGGTGTGGATCACGGCTGGAGGGGACGCAGGAGGGTGCAGGTGCTGGTGGTGGGTGGACGGGGCTAATTTTGGAAATGCGCGATCTCTTGGCCGCACGCCTTTCCCGCTCGCCAGCCACCGCCTTCCTCTTCTCCCACGCCTCTGACGACTTTTCCTCGTGACAACGTCCCGCGCTTGCTCCTGTTCTGCCTTCGCCGTCTGCTTCTGGTTACCTCGCCGCTGCCAAGATGCCACGCTCCACTGCTACCTCCCCAGGCTCGCCGCCGACCCTTGCAGCACATAGACTGCAAACTGTGGGGAAGTCGTAAAGGACACCCCAGCTCACCGCCGATAATCGCTGCCGTGACTTGTCCGAGCGAGAGGCGGGGATGTTGCTCAGTGCTCGTATTTGCAGAGGAGCCATCGGGTGATGGCCGGCACCGTGCGACCGCCTGCCCGTGGAGTCGTTCGCACCCAGAGACTCGCTGTTTGCTTCCGCCAGCTTCCTGGTGTCACAACGACTGTACGTCAGACCGGCTGGCCCGGAGAAAAGAGCACCAATCCACGAAGAAGGCTGTGTACAAAAAGAGCTATGGCCAGCCGGGTCAGCAGGGCTAGGCAGAACACGGCAAACGTCACTCCTAGAAGCCTCCCACAACGGGGATCGCGCACTCGTCCCATCGGGGTTAGGAGAGTGATATGCCCACACACGGGGCCTTCCTTTTACGAGGTCGGCCCGCTGATTGGTCCAAGTGGACGCACCGGGTGATCTGAGGCTCGGATATGGATGCGGCCACGCCCGCTGAACAGGAAAAGTTGCTGGGAAGAAGGGATGTCTTTACGAGCCTTCATGGATGGTAGGTGCGAGCCACTGGCTCAGGCAGAGAGCAACATTGCTATAAAGATGCATCCCATCCGCTCTCAATTCTCTCATCATCGGCAGCATCACATCCATCCACTAATACAACACATCAATAATCTCTAATCACCACTCCCAAACCACCAACTCCAACAGCTACCTTCGAAATGCAGTTCTCCACCATCCTCGCTTCTCTCGCCTCTATGGTCGCCATGACCTCGGCCGTCAGCGTCTCCTACGACGCGGGCTACGACGATGCCGGCCGCGCTCTCACTTCTGTATCTTGCTCTGACGGCGTCAACGGTCTGATCACCAAGTACGGCTGGCAAACCCAGGGTGCCATCCCCAGGTTCCCCTACATTGGCGGCGCTCCCGACATTGCAGGCTGGAACTCTGCCAACGCAAGTCTTCTACTGCTTCATGTTTGTGCGACTTCAGCGCTAACTATTCCAACAGTGTGGCAAGTGCTACTCCCTGACCTACAACGGCAAGACCATCTACGTTCTCGGCATCGACGCTGCTCCCGGTGGCTTCAACCTCGCCACCGCCGCTATGAACGACCTCACCAACGGCCAGGCTGTCGCGCTCGGCCGTGTGGAGGCCACCTCGGCTCAAGTCCCTCTTAGCAACTGCGACTTGTAAAATGGCCTCGTGGTTCCCTAGATTGCCACAGCATTTCCCTATGAGGAAGTTTTACGACCGAAGGCAGGGATCAACCCTCCTTCATGCATGAGGAAGAGCGGGGTTGCATTATTGGATCATGAATGCGGGGAAGGGTTGTTGCATGGAGGAAAACGAACAACTGCATCATAGGCGTACTCGCTACTGTTTCATACGACTAATGAGTAATGTTTCTACTTGTTCCTGACCGTAATTCGGTGCTTCAATGATCAGCGGGAAGTGCAAGTGGAGACGTGAATATTTGGTGTACATGGATCGAATTCTACAGAGTTTAAAGCGACGTACACATGCTTGACAAGCTTTCTCAGCGCACTATCGGAAGATTAAGGAGCGGTCGGGGACAGGGGATAGCTGGCGCAGGGGAAAAAGCCTCAGGAGAGACATCATCATGGAACATAAATATAGCTTTGGGCGAGGCATCAAAAATATATCTGCGATCGAATCTCGACAGGGAAGCTCAGGAATTCAGAAAACGCATATGTACAGTCCAAACGACATTTTGTAGAAATCGGACAAACATCGTCTCAAAGGGCCCTCGGAATATTTCGTGATGTTCGCGTGTTCAACCTCTGCCGGGCGCTTTGCTCATCCCGCCAAGCTGGGCCCGCATCCGGCCGGTCAAACCCCAGCAACTTTTCCGAGCTCGCGCGCAACATCAATTGACCTTCAGTCATCCACGGATAACTACAGGACGGAACGTCTCCGAGACCATGCTCACCCGCCGCGCTCTTCTGCGCCAATTTGCACAGCTCAGTGCTTCGGTCTCACCGCCCATATGCCGCGCCTGCCAGCTGCGCGCACTGCAGAGCTCCGCGCATCTGCGATCCAGCAGTCGCACACCACCATCTCCGCACAAAGACACGCAGCCCGACCAGCCACAACCACAGACAACAACCCAAGAGCAGCGAGAGGCGGCAGCGAAGCAGGATAGAGTCAATGAGCTTGGCCAAGGACCAGCGGCATACAAAGCCCCAACGAAGCAGGAAGGCTTCACACCACAGGTGCTGGGCAGGCCGATCGGGTTCCACCGCCCACCGGTGCCGGGAGAGAATTCCGGAGAAGACAAGCGGAGCTTGAAGCAGCGGAGAGATGATTTTGTAGACTACGACAGGCATCTTCAGAGACGGAAAGAGCTGTAAGCGCCTACTCGCAAAGCTCCCTTCCCCGTTTTCTCAATCCTCCTCCCGCAACCCCCCAAACGCTCCTCGTCTCCCAGATCCAATTGAACTCCCTCCTATGCCTCTCTCGAAACCACATCCTAATCCCCAATTATTGCAACCGCTAACAAAAAACGCCCCCAAAACAGCACGAAACAAGTCTCCAAACCTTACTTCCGCGACTTCACCAACATGCAGTACCACTCCGGAAAGTCTTTCCTCGCCAACCCGCGCATTTTCCGCGCCTCGCGCGCCCTCTTCTTCCCCAACTTCGTCGGCGCCACCCTGCTGCCCGGCGCCGCCGGCCGCAAGCCCCACGACACCACGCTCGCCCTGCTCGACCGCGTCTCGCTCGTCTCCGTCTACTCGTCCGAGTGGGCCCGCGTTCAGGCCGCCACCTTCACCGAGGACAACGCCGAGTTAAGGGAGACCCTGGACGTGAACAGGGGCGTCGCGCAGCATGTCGAGATCAATGTCGAGCCCAACGTGATGCGTGCGTGGATATTGAACATGTACAAGGGCCGGCTGCGTGGTCAGCGGAAGGAGGAGGATTGGGATCGGTATTTCATCGTGCGCAAGGGCATCACAGATGAGATACGGGAGAATTTGGGCATTATGAACGAGAAAGTGGGATATGTCTTCCTTGTCGACGGGGCATGTCGCATAAGGTGGGCGGCAAGCGGTAATGCTGAAGGAGAAGAGAAGGAGTATTTGAACCGGGGATTGAAGATGTTGATTGCAGAAGCCACAACGGGACATAAGAAGCCATCTGGGAAGGACAAGAAGACTGCGGCAGCATGAGGATGTCGTCATATGGAAGGTGTGGATTGTGGCCCATTTATCAGGGTTATGAGTGTGCCCAATTCTGCGTCGTTCCATACAGAACAATCACTGCAGTTCTCTGCCACACCGGATATATCGGTAAGAGGGATATGATGGTAAGTAAGCGCAGAACGAGATATGGAAATCACTGTACAAATAGATGTAACGCTCTCAATGACAAGCATGACACGACCGCCTGTTATGATTTCCCAAAACTCCTTGCCTCGAAGAAAAATAATGACCCCAGTCCCTCGAAAGGGGGTATCCATACGCCTTACAGGGAACCATCCATGACAACCCAAAACAAAAAGTGTGAAAAAAGGCCCAAATACCCCGACTCACAGGCCTGATTCGTTCGCCTCATTCCCACAGCACTAAGAGAAGAAGAACACCATAAGGAAGCAAAATGCGATGAAGCTGCCCAAGATAATGCCGTCGCGCCTCTTCTTCGCGCTGATCCGATTCATGAGCGAGTTGAGCCCAGGTACCTGGCTAGCAGCCCCAGTTATGCGACGGTTGATACTGGCCAGGGTCTCGCGCTGGAACCCGAAACTCTCGTTCACCGCGTATGCTTGGCTGAGAACGCTGTCGGCCATATTGTGCGAGTTGTCGATGCGACGCCGCTCGTCAAGCATGTAGTCGGCTTCGGCCTGAGCCGGATTCGCGGAATGGTATGCATCGATATCAGAGCGCACATCGGAGAGAAGATTTGCGCGGTCCCGGGCAGTGGATATGGTATTCTTTAGCCTGGACAGCTCGCGGCGGTGGTCTGCTAGCACTTCGCGATGTCGAGCAAGGTTATTTTGTTTCAGGGCGGAGGATGTGAGTTCGGCGGAGGAATCGAGCAGACGGGTGAGTTGGCCGATGAGTGATTCGCGCTGGGAGGAGCTAAAAGTTAGCATGCGCGCGACGCGAGAGACGCCTGCGTTGGGTCAGGTTGAAGACATGGCTGCTGAAAATGTACCTTCTCAAGAAGCTCGCGAATCTGCGACTCTGTGCGTTGCTCTTCATCTGTGGGTTTCGGAGGAATATTCGTCATCGAGGCATACTGCGAGTACGTGTGGAAGAGCGATTCTGTCTGCGGGCAAGCTGTCGTCAGTTATAGCTGCCCTGGGTGCAGTGCAGGGCGGGCGATTTGGTTTTATACCTGCGTTTCTAGGGAGCGTGCTTGCTGGCGCAGTTGCGCCCAGCCGCCACCTGTGGAGGCCATGTTTGCAGAGGAGGAGAGTCTGGATATGCGGGAGTGTGGTGAGGTCAGTGGGTACTAGGATGCGAGTACGTAGTGAGCGTCGAATCCAACACGTGAGTGACAGGGTTTCGAGTTCTTGGCGGGGCGTCGGCGTTTTTCGTAAGCGAGGCGCCGACCGCACCGACTGTCGAAATCTCGTCGGCTCTAGCGAACGCACGCCTTTTCGATCGAGACGACCGACGACGACAACGACCCATCTCCCTCGACGACGACATACCGCCGCCCAGTTTTTAACTCGCCAAAATGGTGAGACCGCCCCGCGATATCGAAATTGCCATGCGCCAGGATGATAGCCGGCTAACGGTTACGTGCTACAGTCGTCCGGAAAGGTCAAGGCCAGCCAGCTCGTTGGAAAGAGCAAGGAGGACCTCAAGAAGCAGCTCGATGACTTGAAGACCGAGCTTGTCGGTCTGCGCACCCAGAAGATCGCTGGCGGTGCTTCTTCCAAGCTCACCAAGATGTACGACATCCCTTCCCCGGAAATTTGCGCGCACGAGACGGCACGTTTGATGCACTGTCCGCAACACCACCGCAATTGAAGAGGAGGACCGCAGGATTCTTTGGGGAACCATCACGCTGACGGATGATTGCTTTTGCAGCCACGATGTCCGCAAGTCGATCGCCCGTGTCCTCACCGTCATCAACAAGAACCAGCGCGAGCAACTCCGTCTCTTCTACAAGGGCAAGAAGTACCTCCCGCTTGACCTCCGCCGCAAGCAGACCCGTGCCATGCGCAGGCGGTTAACCAAGCACGAGGCTTCCCTTGTTACCGAGAAGCAGAAGAAGAAGCAGATCCACTTCCCCCAGAGGGTTTACGCCGTCAAGGTACGACAGTCAACAACCACAGATATTCTCATGCGCCTCCATCTCACTCGATTGGTCCCGCGGTTTTTGAGCTGAACGCTGATTTGTTTTACAGGCTTAAATTTGGGGCGCGGTGTCTTCTGGTTTCTTTTCCGGCTACATCTGAGGCATTTTCCTGCGGGGCTATCGAATTCGGGTTTTCAAACTTCGGTGGGGTTTCAGCGATGTACCTTACCAAAAAAATAAGGTGGCCTAAAAAGAGAGTTTATGAGACCAAATGGATTCCGAAGTCCTAAGGAAAGACGAAAAATGTATGGGTGCGAATGTGCATGAGTTTGAAGGGCGGCAGTGGTATACCCAGCAATGCACAAAAAAGTTTGGACATACCGATCGTCCCACGTATCCAGTATCCAGTATCCGGGTTGTACGTTGGCCGGAGGATCTTCAAAGAGCAGCTTGGCATTGTGTGGCGCCAGTAGCTCCTATATTTTACGTGCAATTGACGGCCTCCACTTGCTTTTACATTTATATGTATCCATTCTGCCCAGGTATAAGATCCAGTTCATCTAATACTTCTACCATTGCCAATCGTTTTTTGCGCGCGCAGCGGTCCCAAGTCAACCATCATAATGCACCCAAAACAGATCAAGCTCAGGACGTCATGGTGGGAAGCACGCTCCCGCGCGCGCAAATCCAATGAGTATTGACTCTACTCGACGCCGGTGCCTTCAGCCGCTGTTTTTCAAAGATATCGCTACAAGAGAAACCCAAAATGAAACGAAACATAGGAGGCAAATGCTCGCCTCCGTAATAGTCCGTGAAATCTAGAAGCTCTAGGTATTTGTACAGACAGAAGTAAAGGATCAGAGCTTGTAGCTGTTGAGCAGTTAGCGATCTGCATCGACTTGGAGATTTCTAAGATTGGTAGAGCTTACCTCCAAGGATGCTCCTCGTCACCATACTGGATGCCGGTCATCCAGTCCAGCACCTGCTGGGTGATCGGACCAGCCTCCTTGCCAGGCTGCAGGCCGCAATCGACTTCGCGACCTCTCCAGGCGATCTTCCTGACAGGGCTAACAATGGCAGCAGTACCCGCTCCAAACACCTCAAGCATCCTACCCTCATCGGCAGCATCCGCAAGCTCCTTCATGGTGAACTTGCGCTCAGTGATCTTCCAACCTTGAGGAGCCAACCGTTCGCGAGCCAGCTGAAGAATGGAATCACGGGTAACGCCCTCGAGGATGGTGCCGTCGAGAGGAGCAGTTAACAGCTCGTTCTGGCCAGTCTCCTTGTTCTTGATGGCAGCGAACAGGTTCATGGTACCAACCTCGGTTACGTATTCCTCCTCGCCAAACAACCACAGGTTCTGATGGTAGCCGCGGCTGGCGGCTTGCATCTGCGGCACGATGCAGGGCGCGTAGTTGGCGCCCAGCTTCTTGTCGCCAACGCCGCCGGGCCAGGCACGCACAGCGTAGTCTGTCGCCTCGAGACTGACGGCCTTGAAGCCGGTCGGGTAGTAGGGGCCCACAGGAGAGGCGATGACATAGAGAAGAGCAGAGCCGGGAGGACCGACGCCCAGCGTGCGCTGCGTGCCGATCATAGTCGGCCGCAGGTACAGCGAATAGCCACGGGTCGAGGGGATGAAGCGCTCCTCGAGCTGACAGAACTGCGCGATGAGGTTGGTGAAGGCAGCACCGTCGAAGTTGGGAAGCGCGATGCGTGCCGACGACTTGTTCAGCCGTGCCATGTTCTTGTCCGGCCGGAATAGGCGGATCCTACCCTGCTTGTCCTTATAGGCCTTCATGCCCTCGAAGCACTCAAAAGCATAGTGGAAGACACAGGTCGCGGGGTCTAGAGACAGGTTTTGGTAGGGGGTTATGCGCGGAGTTAGCCAGCCCTCTGATGCGGTCCACTCAATCGAGAGCATGTGGTCTGGCCGAAGTCAAATAGTCAGTGTCGTGGCCTGATATCGGACGGCTCGGAAGTTCTGGTAAAGGTGGCACGGAGAGGGCGAGGCAGGGCAATTACCAGTAAAGGTACGACCAAAAACAAGCTCCTCGGGAGGCAGCAAGTCCTTCGGAGTAGTCGTCTTGGTCACAGACAGCTTCGAGGGGTCGAGTTCTGCCAGCTTGGGCTGGGCGCTGTAGGCTCTCCGACATCGCTGCGCGGCGAGACATGCGAGCGACGGGGACTGGGCGCGAGCAGAAAGAGTGGAAAAGGCCGACAGCAGCCTTTGCGACCGTTGTTGAAGCATGGTGCGAGTGCGGCCAAGAAATTGAGGCCGGAGGGGAGTGGTTGCGGGAGCAATTGAGCAGTGTTGGGGGAAAGATGGGGGATGGTAGAATAAATGTCGAGCAGCGTATGACTATACGCGCCCTACGAGCGGTCCTCGGTGCGTGGGCGCCGATGCCGACGGGGGTCCTTGGGGCGTCTGTGCGGGCGCAAGCGGGCGCGACTCAGGGCGGGCTGATCTGGCACCGGGGGGCTCGAGGGCAGCTTTGGGCGCGCGACACCGACACCTGAATCCTCAAACCGCCCGCTATTCTCGTCCTGCATTTTTTGCGCCTGTGCCAGCTGGCTTCTCCTGTGCTCTCTGTCTCGGCACCCTGCCAAGCTACCTCCGCACCCCCGACTCTTTCGTCACTGGCATGCGCAATGCTGAATGCCCTTCCCTTGCTTGATCGTCATCGTCGCCCTTTCGCCGTCGCTGCTGCCCTCCAGACTCATACTCGCTGATCCCCGCGACCGATTCGACGCGTCTTGAGCTGCGCGAGCTCTGCTCTCCGTCGCCATGGCTGCGCAATTCTTCTCTTCCGCCGTCAAGTCATTTACCTCCAATATCGGCTCCAATTACACCGTCAGCTCGTCGCCTTCCTCGGTCTCCGGCCCATGGAAGATATACGATGCGAAGAAAAAGTCGACAGGGAAGGCTGCTTCGGTGTTTGTGTTCGAAAAGAAGTCGCTAGATCCACAAGGAGGCGGGTTCGGGCCGCGATCAACCAGTGGGACTATTAAAAGGGCTCAAGAGGAGGTGGTGGAGCGCTTGAAGAAAGAGGCCAGCTCGCTCGCTCGGCTCCGGCACCCCAGCATCCTCGAGCTGGCAGAACCTGTGGAAGAGACGCGCAGCGGCGGTCTCATGTTCGCAACAGAACCTGTGACTGCATCACTGGCTGGATTATTACAAGAAAAGGACGAGCAAGAACGCAGTGGCGGGCCGGGCGGTCGTAGCAGTCGCTACGTGGTCGAAGAGGATGGCACCAGACGGCGGCGGGAGCTGGAGATCGACGAATTGGAGATTCAAAAGGGCCTGCTACAGATTGCCAAGGGCCTCGACTTCCTACACGAGAGCGCTGGCCTCGTGCATGGAAATCTGACGCCTGAGGCCATTTTCGTCAACGCCAAAGTAGGAAGTCAATTCTTCTTTGTCCACGTGTATTCTAGCGATGCTGATGTAGCTTTACATAGTCTGATTGGAAGATCTCCGGCCTGGGCTTCTGCAGCCCCCCAGAGAACTCTACCAAACCCACCTCTGTCACTCCCATCTCGTTGTCCGAGATCCTCAATCATGACCCGCGATTGCCTCAGACAGTGCAGCTAAACCTCGACTATACTTCGCCTGATTTTGTAATGGACAGCAACCTCAACACTGCCGCGGATATGTTCTCGCTAGGTTTGCTTGTCATCGCTCTCTACAACTCTCCTCACCGCAGCCCTTTGGAAACGAACCAAAGTCCGTCTACGTACAAGAGACTGTTCGCTTCCTCTTCCACGATACCCACCCAAAACAACAACTTCCTAAGCAAGGGGAAGCTCCCGCGGGAGATCGCCAGTGGCCTGCTTCCCCGTCTTATCACCAGAAGGCCGGCACAGAGACTCAATGCCCGTGAATTCCAGGAGGCCCAGTATTTTGATAACATACTCGTATCCACCATTCGTTTCCTGGACAACTTGCCTGCTAAGACTCCGGCTGAAAAATCGCAGTTCATGCGTGGCTTGCCGCGTGTACTAAACCAATTCCCCAAAAGTGTTCTAGAGAAAAAGGTGCTTCCAGCGCTGTTGGAAGAGATGAAGGATCGGGAACTCTTATCTATCGTCCTACAGAATGTCTTCAAGATCATCACTATGGTACCGTCCGGCAAACGGGCTTTCTGTGACAAGGTTCTACCCCGTCTCAGAGAGGTCTTCCTGAACGGCGGCGCTGGCGGAAAACCACCGCAGGCTGACCGAGATAGCGCCAAAGAAGCCGGCCTCATGATCATACTTGAGAACATGAAGCTAATGTCTGAGAATTGCACCGGAAAAGAGTTCAAAGATGGTCAGTATGAAAAGTGCCCATACCCGTTCTGTCTTACTCACATGTGACAGATGTCCTTCCTTTGATCGTGTTGGCACTCGAATCGCCTACCCATTCATTGGTTGACGCTGCATTGAGGACCCTGCCTACTATCATTTATGTCCTTGACTTTTCAACCATCAAGAACGAGTTTTTCCCTATCGTAGCGAACGTTTTTGCCAAGACTACCAGTATGGGCATCAAGATCCGTGGCCTTCAGGCTTTTCGGACCCTTTGCGGAGGCGGCATTTCGGAGGATTCAGGAGATGGATTGGATGGATTTGGGGCGGATAAGCCGAAGTCAAAGCATAATGCAGCTGTGCTTGACAAGTACACTATTCAGGAAAAGGTGGTGCCACTGCTCAAGGCGATAAAGACCAAAGAGCCCGCGGTTATGGTAAGATCCGAGTTACCGTTTCCTCATTTCGCATGCTAACATTTCCAGATGGCTTCCCTTGATGTCTTCAAGGAAGTTGGTAAAATTGCTGATTCGGATTTTCTTGCCATGGACGTTTTGCCAATCCTGTGGAACTTCAGCTTAGGCCCTCTACTGAATCTCCAACAATTCCAGGCCTTCATGGCTCTTATCAAGCAGCTTTCCACGCGTATTGAGCAAGAGCAAACCCGCAAGCTCCAAGAACTCTCAGCAAGTAACACCACCACAGCCGCTCGCGCCGATGACTTCATGTCCTTCGGCGGCATCTCTCCCGCAAATGGTACCTCCAACGGTGAAGATGCAGACTTTGAGAGCCTTGTCACTGGTAGAGCCGGCAACAGCTTCTCTGCTGATGGCTTCGACGCCGGATGGGGCGGTAGCGCTTCCACAACAGCCAGCCCCCCTCTCTCCGCAGGCCTTCAACGACCATCCAACCCACGTACTCAGTCTACTCGCGCATCCGACGCCGCGCCTTCGTTCTCTTGGAGCACTCCTCCCCCGCAGCAAACCTCTACGCCTCCTCCCCGCATGGGCATGGGTGGCATGCACACTCTCCCAACGCAAAACCGCTCACTCACGCCGGTTGCATCTTCTTCCCTGAATAGCTTTGCTAGCCTCCAGCCTCAGAATACTGGGCCGTCAAGTACGTCTTCGAACATGAACGGCTGGGGCGCTTTATCTACGACGTCAAACTCGAGCGCCTTTTCACTGCCGTTGCAGCCCTCACGTCCTCAGCAGCAGAACGCCGGTGGTCCTGGACTTATGAACATGGGGATATTGTCCCCCCAGCCATCTTCAACCACTGGAGGCACGACTGTAAATTGGAGTGCGGCAGCTATGCCAGCGCAACAGCCCTCAATGGGGTTAAGCGCGAACAAATTCGGACAGCAGAACAATAGCACAAATAGTCCATATGCTGGATTTGGAATTGCGCCTCCCCCAGGTGCGACAGGTAGTGCTAGTGGTGGGTTGACGTCACTGGGCGGTATGGGAGGCATGGGTCAACAACACCAGCCACAGCAGCAGCAACAAGGACAGAAGAAGGGGTTGGATCAGTATGAAAGTCTGTTGTAAGAGGCTGGAGTTTGGAAATGAAGTTGATAACCTGGATGACGGTGTACTAATTGTTTAGATGGGTTGGTTGGTCTGCATAATACCACTTTTACTTTCCTCTTTCCAGCTTCAGCAGTCAGCCTTGGGAGTGAACATTTTCCGCCAAAAACAGCCCCAAGCGGACCTATCCGTTCAAGAGGACACTAGGACGAATGTGCGAAACTTATGCCCCTCACCACTCGGTCTCGTGTGGGCATAAAGAGTGATTATACCTGCGACATCATTTGTTAGAGCGTGTTGGAGAGTACGGAATAAAACACTTCCATTGTATTTTGCCAAGATATTGGGGTAGCGGACTTTATTTCATCCTTCCTGTTGATCTCGAAGTTGGTGAAGATGTGATGAAGATCAACTTAAACTTCGTTATTAGCGAAGAACCGGCCAGGACAAGCGCGTATTCTTAGGTACAATCAGCTTTCACTTCTCCTTTACAGGGGGCCTGAGGCTGCTGTCGCTCACCACTGCCGAATCCGAAGCACCCCTCGGCCATCGAGGCGAACTGGTTCCTCGCAGCGTCGGTTACACCGCTTTTTCGGAGATTAAGAAAGCGATATGGGGAAGCGGCGAGCGTTTATGAGCCCTTGGTGCTTCATCATGAATGCTCAACCATCACCACCACGCTTGTGGATCCCTTAAGTTTTACGTATTTGCATATGATGTTATTCTACAACGCTCTTTGATTGTTGGAAAGTGCTACAGAAACGCGCAATCTTACTCGTCACTCTCCACAGGAGCTTCCTCATCATAGTCGTCGGCTTCTTCTTCGTTTACCGAAGCATTCTGATACTGCTGATATTCCGCAACCAGATCATTCATGTTGGATTCCGCTTCTGTGAACTCCATCTCGTCCATGCCTTCATTTGTATACCAATGCAGGAATGCCCTGCGGCGAAACATGGCAGAGAATTGGTCGCCGATGCGCTTAAACAGCTCCTGAATGGACGTCGAGTTCCCCACGAACGTCGACGACATTCTCAAACCGCGAGGCGGGATGGAGCAGACGGCTGTTTGCACATTGTTCGGGATCCACTCGACAAAATAAGAAGAGTTCTTATCTTGTAGATTGCGCATTTGGTCTTCGACCTCTTTCATGGACACGTTGCCTCGGAATATAGTGGAGCACGTGAGATACCTACCATTGCGGACATCCGATGCCGTCATCATGTTCTTTGGATCGAGCATTTGCTGCGTGAGCTCTGCCACAGACAAGTTGCGGAAGGAACGGGAGCCCCGCGCTGTAAGGGGTGCAAAGCCGACCATGAAGAAGTGAAGGCGGGGAAACGGTACCAGGTTGACGGCCATCTTCCGGAGATCAGAGTTGAGTTGCCCAGGAAAGCGCAGGCTGGTAGATACACCGGACATGACGGCGGACACGAGGTTGTTGAGATCTCCATAAGACGGATGGTTGACCTTGAGCGTGCGCAAACAAATATCATACAGCGCCTGGTGAATAGTCAGCACCACAGCGTCGATGACCGGGGGCGCACTGACCTCGTTGTCGATGCAGAATGTTTCGTCAGCATTCTCGACCAACTCATGCATCGAGAGCGTGGCATTGTAAGGCTCGACGATAACTTCGGACACCTTTGGCGAGGGCATGACCGAAAAGGTAGCCATCATGCGATCCGGAAACTCCTCGCGGATCTTGGACGTGATCAGCGTTCCCATACCGGAACCCGTCCCTCCACCCAACGAATGGGTGATCTGGAATCCTTGAATGCAATCACAGGCTTCGGCTTCCCGGCGTACGACGTCAACCACTTGATCGACTAACTCTGCACCTTCGGTGTAGTGGCCTTTGGCCCAGTTGTTGCCAGCCCCGGACTGTCCAAAAACCATGTTGTCGGGACGAAACATGTTACCTAAAGGGCCAGCCCGGACAGCGTCAATAGTTCCCGGTTCTAGATCGACGAGCACGGCACGCGGGACGTATTTATTGTTGGAGGCCTCATTGAAATAGACACTCATGCGCTCCAGCTGAAGGTCCGAGATGCCGTTGTAGCTACTCCGCATTAGCAACTGCAACGGCCCGGGGCGAGTTGACCTACAGCCCAGATTCATCAAGGCCGTGCTCGTTCGAGATGGTTTGCCTATTTCATGGGGCCTAATCAGCCTTGTACTGGGTCTGCGGAGAGTTACAACCGAACCAGAAGGCGGAACCAATTTGATTGCCCTGCACGTAAATTAACATGATGAACGTCCATATAAAATGGAACTGAAATGGATCATACACATTGGCCGGTCTGGACATGGACCTACAATTGGTGTTAGTGCTGCAGTAGTAAGCAGTAGAAGGCGAGGCACTGGTACGTACAATTTCGCGCATTGTAGGAACGGAAATCTACGCTGATGTCGTCTGGGCTGTTTCCTCCTCTATAGAATAAAGGTAATCAGCGCAGTCACTGTAAAGTGAATGGGGGTTTCTGGCTGCACGGTGCAAAAGCACAAGAGGGATGTAAACAAATATGCAAAGCTGCTGCCTGGAGTCCGAGCAGCAACCACCAATCAAGAAACGGCTAATGGGCTGTAATTCTGCCCTCGTCTTGGCCGTTAAGAGGTTCATATTTCAAACATCGTTGCACCTGCTGATTACATCCCAACGTAGGTATGCGGACGTGGATGTGGATGTCGGCGACCTTCGCGGGAACCCTCGGCGCGTTGGAAGAGATCACTGCTGACAGAAGACGGGGTAAAAGCTTCTGGCACAAGAACCTCGGGGAAATCAATAACAGTTATGCTCCGCAGGGCTGATGAAGAAGAACTCTCGCGCCGCCGAAGAGCCAGAACTGCAGTTCGAGGTATGTCTTTCCAATGGCTGGATTGGCGGAGGAAACTCGGGGCGAGTCCGTCCCAGGCACCAGCCCCGCCCCGAGCAGCAGAATCGGATGTAATCCATCCACCTCCAACCTGTCACACCTCATCCTCATCGAGCACCTCTTGCTCTCTCCGCCAACCGCCTTCCCCGTGGTCGCTATGGCTGTTCCCTGCCACATACAGGTCTGCTGCACCGGCTTCCATCAGCCCATTGGCCGCCGAGAGGTCATGGCCGCATCCTTCGACTGCGCCACGATCGGCTTCTGCCTAACCCGCGTAGCATAATGAACTTACATTCCCGCCCACTACCACAATCACACCAATTCCCGCAGCAGCTATGGTCGAGCAACCCCAACGCCTGCATCTGAACAGCCGGATCCACCCCGATACCGTGTTCAGGCTTCAAGGCATCCCCACCACCATCGACGGAAGGGATCCCACCAAGAACGATGTCCGCGCCTTCATCATCCAGGGCTGGCCACACTTGCGAGGAGTTGACCTCAGCATCCGCACCCTACAAGTCGATCCGCAGGATTCAACCCAGATGGCTGCAACCTTGAATTTCACCGACAGAGACAATCCTTCGACGGCCGCTGTCATGCCCACGGACGTTCGAATTGCTCTGGAGGATACTTCAAGAGATTCCACCGATGTCCTCCTACGCTTATCCTCCAATTTCCTCACTGGGACTCAGAAGGCCGGGCTTCGGACCCTCTCCTTCCCCAGTCAAAGTGACTGGGAGTCGGAGCCGAACCCGGCTCCTGGCACATGTGACTGGATCCTGCAACATGAGGCCTTCCGCGACTGGCTATCCACCCCGTGCAAGTTGCTTCAGATTCATGGTATAGACGGCTCGGGCAAGTCGCACGTCATGAAGCGCATCGTACAGTACTTGAGAGAGACGCAGTCGTCAGACGGCCGGCTGGTCCTGTCTCACTTTTCCAGCCGCCGCAAGAGTGGCATCTACAACCCGCAACCGGCATACTATCGCCATTTTCTTGCTCAGCTCCTCCCTCATGAACCACGATATCTCGATGAAATCTTTGAGTATGCGAGCCGATTGCGCAACAGCCGCCACCAGGGTCCCACTTCGGATTTTCTGCAAGTCTATTGCATGGATACCTTGCAGCAGCTGATGAAGAAGGTGCCACTTGCAATTTTGGTCGATGCCGATGAGGCGGTTTCATTACACGTCAGTCAGTTCCAAGGTCTGCTGCGGGCGGCAGAGCGGTCGAAGTGTGATGTGAAGATATGTGTGTCTTCCTTTCCCAGGGAGACCTACATACATCGCCCGGACTTTGTTGTCAATGTGCAAGAGCATAATCGAGAGGATTTATGTAGGCTGCTTAATGACAAGCTTGCGCTCAGCCCAATGGCAGGAGGCCACGACGAAGCCGGACAACCTGAGCTGCGAGAACTGATTCAGCGGAAGGCCAATGGGAATCTCCAATGGGCTGCTGTGGTGGCGGAGGAAACTGCTAGGCAATTAAGAACTGGGTCTGACGTTTCGACGCTCAGAGAACAGGTGAAAAACTACCCATCAGACCTAGTACATCTCTACGCAAGTCTCTTGAAGAGCTTACGAGAAGATGAGCTGCAGCAGATCATGAAGCTTTTTGCTTGGATTTGTTTCGCAAAAAGGCCCCTCTCGGCGATGGAATTGCAGCATGCGCTTAAATATGATGAGGATGCTAGTAATAATTCACTGAAGAAACATCAAGACAATTCAAAATTCATGTCGAAGGGGCATATGAAAGACTGGATCCAGAAGCTCTCACGAGGCCTTGTCGAATTAGTCCAGGATCATCATCACCCGGACAGTCTGGTTTCTCCCCCGATCCAATTTGTCCACGGATCTGTACCGCTCTACCTCATATCCTCTGGGCGACTTCAGCATATCATGGAAAAACTCGATGACACGGCATCAATCATTACTCTCCTTCAACCAGATTCATCATTTCTATTTTCCAACGAATCTCCACCGCCATCTTCTCCTGAGATCGCTCAATGCTGCATCCGCTATCTGGAATTGGAAGAGATTGTGAGCGAGATGCGAAGCAACCTTGATCTTGCAGAAATGATGTTGGAGATGCGCCTCAACATGAATGCTCGAGGGCTTATGACAAGCGTTGCTGCTCTTGATTTCTGGAGGAAGATGGGAACTATCGCCGGCGCTTGGGATCTTGAACTTGGCTCGAACCACGACGAGGGAGTACTCAGTAGCATGAGCCCGTCTGAAGTCCGGTCGTGCATAGAAGCGGAATTCTCCCGACTCTGCGAGTCCATAGCTCAAGCAACTGCAAAGAAGTTCCCCTTTGCCGACTACGCTGTCCACTCGCTCAACTACCACCTCCAAGCCCTGGACAGCTGCGGTGCTCTGCCTGACGCTTTGGTCAACAACGCTGCCCGGATACCTTCAGGGGACAACATCTTCGATTCCTGGCGCTACCTCAGTATATGTTTCCGCATGGCTAAGCTTTTTTCAAGCCCCTTTGACACTTCCTTCCCGGATCCTACGCCTCCGCGGCACACGAAAATGCTCCATCACGTTGCTCGCTACAACCTTCTCTCGTCCCTCCAACCCGTACTCTCCCATGCGCAGCCAGCATCTCTATCCCAGCACGATGGCACCGGCGCTACTCCTCTGATCATCGCCATTCAAAATTCACACTACGACCTAGCCCTTATCCTCATCGGCGCCTCAATAGACATCAACATCCCCGACAGCATCCCCGGACAGCACTGGACCCCACTCGTCCACACCGTCCGCCGCTTCGACCACACAGCGAACAGACACGACGACCACCGCGGCGAACCCACGACGACCCTCCACGACCTCGTCACAGCCCTGACAACGGACCCGCGCACCGACCTCACCGCCACTGACGCCACCTCCCGCACCCCGCTCAGCCACGCCGCCGAGACAGGCAACCTGCACTTCCTCCGCGTCCTCCTCTCCCACCACCGCAGCCGCGGCATCCGCATCGACGGCCCCGACATCCACGGCCGCACGCCCTTCCACTACGCAGCCTGCAGCCGCGAACCGCTGGCCGCGCTCGAGCTGCTCGACGCCTATTGTGCTGCAGACGCGCGAGCTTGTGGGATGATGACGGCGGCGGCGGCGGC
>JAJJID010000413.1:0-35874 GCA_022204955.1 Macrophomina pseudophaseolina | reverse complement strand
TTAAGGGAGTTATTTTCCTGCGGGATTCTATCGCGCCGCCTACTTTCTAACTAAGCTCTTTAAGCGCCGTTTTTCTGCGGTTAGTGTTCCCCTACGGGATTTCCTCCCGTAAGGGTTCCTGTCCCTTAAGGGATATTTGCCCGTACGGGACTAACATCCGTGGGGTTCGTAATACTATCCCCCCTCTTAAGGATCTTCGGCCCGAAGATTTATTCGTTTACCTATATCTTAGGTTCTTACTATCTTTTCTTTTTGTTTTTCTATAAGTCTCTCCTACGATGCCTCCTAAACGTAAGCGCGACGAGTAATAAGCTAAGCGTAAGTTTCTAGGTACGAAGATTAATTCTTTACACGTGCTTTTAGATCTCGATATACTAGTTCCTTATGCGCGATGTCTTTTGCTAGAAGAGAAGGGTAAGAGTATAGTATATCGTATCGCTTCTAGGTATTCGCGTTACGGGGAGTATACTCGTCGTGGCAATACCTATTATAACGCTAGTAGTGCGGAGGAGGGTAATTATAAGTTTCTATTACTTCCGCTTGGCTTATTCTGATTTCTTCTTAGTTATTCGCCTAGAGCGTGCCATTACGAAAGTTGCCGCGGATAAAGTAGAGGCCCTAGATACTATTTCGAAATTAACGTCTAAACTTCGTGCCGCTTCGTCTCGTTTAGAGCGTTCTCGTAAGTAAAAGGTTTTATTACAGTGCCGTAGGGGTCTAATATTAAATAAGAAAGCGCAATCTATCGAGGACCTTAAGGAGCTAAATCGTTTAAAGGCGGCCCGTAAGGCTAGAGATCCTATTAACCCTAAAAATACTAAGGAAGAGCGATCGTTAAAGCGTTTATATAGCGATGCCTTAGCTAATAACGCTGTAAAGTCGTTTTAGTTTATTAGGTCTCCTAGCGTTGGTTCGGGTTCTGCGTCACCCGAGGGTTCCGAGTTAGTTAATTAAGCGCGGTTGTCTCCGTTTATTAATTTTAACTTTAGGTTCTTCGTGTATAACGAGTCGGCAGCGTTAGTCGATCTAGGTTTCGGCGATAGAACTTATTAATAAGTTCTTAATAGTCGTAGAGTTCTAGTAGTTTCTAGATATTATCCTAATCTCCTTCCTATTTAAGGAGGTATCGGAACTAACCGTTAATATAGTCGCTATCTAGGACTTATTCTACGTTCTACTCTCTATTTTTATCGGCGTCTAGGTTTTCGGGTATTATTTCCTCTATATAGCGTATTGGCGCGGCATCTTAAGGTGCCGGCTCGAGTAGGGCGACGTGAAATACTAGATATATCTATATAGTATCTAGTAATTTAAGGCGGAAATTAACCTTTCTAATTTATTCTTCGATTTCGAAGGGACTGACTTTTTTAAAGTCTAATTTTTTACTTAGTCGGTCGTTCTTTTTTCATTTAAAATTTTTGCTAAGGAGGTAAACTTTATCCCCCCTCTTAAGCTTCGGTGCCTCCTAGTGCCGTCTATTGTAATATTTACCTATTTGTAGGGCTACGAATTCGAGGTCTAGATATAGTTATACGTAGAGTGCCTTTAGCTGGTCTACTTTAAGGATTCCTTTTTAGGCTAGTAACTCGCTTAGTATTAGATATCTATAGGCTATTAGCTTGTACCCGTAGTTAGCGTAGAACGGGGATTCTTGTATAGCGAACGCCTTAGAGCTATTATACGCGAACTATACGAGCGATAGTAGCTCTACCTAATTATCTTACGCGTAGTTAAGGTAGTAGCGTAGGTATTATTCTAGCGTCTAGTTCGTTCGTTTTGTTTATCCATCTGTTTAGGGGTGTGCCGTAGTTAAGAGCTTGTGCTTAGCTCCTAGCTGTCGAGTAAGGCTTTACTAGAATCGGGATATAAATAGTCGATTTCTATCTAACACGAGCTCTTCTAGTAACCCGTAGTTACCGAAAATTATTCTAAGGAACGTATAGGCGAGTTCTTCCGCGTTTGCCGATTTAAGGTATAGTAGGTAGTATACGTACTTTATTATTCTATTTACGATAACTAGGATTGAGTTATACTTAACCTTAGTAAGCGGTTCTCTTAACTTAGGTAGGTCCGTGATAAAGTCTAGCGAGATAAATTACTAAGGGCGCTTCGGTACCGGTAGTAGCTAAAGTTATCCGTAGGGTGCGTGTCTTGTAGCCTTACTTCTAATATAGAGGTCGCATTGCGAGACTATCCATTAGACGATTCTTCTAAGCCCTAGAAAGTAGTAGCTCCTCGTAATTCGTTCTATTATCTTATCTACTTCCTAATAACCGTATACTAGGGCTTTGTGTATGTCTTTTACGAGTTCTTCCCGTAGTTTAACCGGGACGTAGACTAATCCTAGAAATAGGATTATATTATCCGCGTTTTTAGTTACTCGGGGGTCGTTTTTAAGTTCTTCGATTTCTTAAGCTATTATATCGTCTGCGTAGGCTTCTTAAATCTTGCGCTTCTATTCGTTGCCTTCGAGGCATATCGCTGGGGCTAGTCGTCAGACCGGGGTAAGCGAGTCGTCTAGTTCTTTCTTAAGCTATGTTTATTCGATGCTATAAATAGTAGTAATCTAGCGGCTACGGCTAGCGGGTATAAAAGACCCGTCTTTCTATGTGTCGAGTATCGCAGGTTATAGACCTAGCTTTCCCTCGATATAGTTAGCTCGTTTACTTAGCGCGTCTACGCGAGCGTTTTTAGATCCCTTTCTATAGATAATCTTTATATCGTATAATACTAGTTCTTTAGCCTACCTAACCTATCGTCGGTTTAGTTCCTTAGTAGTAGTAAAGTGCGATAGGTTCTTGTGGTCGTAATATACTATAATTTAGTATTTAGCCCCTTCTAGGTAGTATCTCTATTCTTTAAAGGCCGTAATAATAACTAGAAGTTTCTTATCGTGGACGTCGTAATTCTTTTCGGGGCCTATTATTTTCCTCGAATAGAAGGCGATGGGGTGTAGTCTATCTTACTCGTCTAGCTAGCTAAGGACTGCTCTAATAGCGTAGTCGGAGGCGTCGGTCTCGACCGTAATAGATAGGTTAGAGTTATAGATACCTAGGACCGGGGCTTCCGTAAATATACACTTTAGTAAGTTAAAGGCTATTTATTACCTTTCTTTCTATACAAACCCGTGTTCTTTCTTAGTTAAGTCTATAAGAGGTGTTAACACCTTCGCGTAGTTTAGGATAAACTTCTAATAAAAGTTAGTAAATCTAAGGAAGAATTACACTTCTTTAACGGTTCTTAGCGTAGGCTAGTCTCTTATTGCGTTTAATTTCTTATCGTCTATGCTAATGTGTTCTAGGGTAACGATAAACCCTAGGTACTTAGTCTTCTATGTATACCACTCGCTTTTTTCTAGGGTAACTTAGAGGTTTCGCTCGTCTAAGGCTTTTAGAACCTTTCTTATATGCTCGGTGTATTCTTCGAGCGTTTCCGAGTAGATTAGGATATCGTCTAGGTAAGCTAAAGCGAATATATCTAAATACAGACGTAGCGTGTCGTTAACTAGGCTCTAGAAGGTAGCTAGTACGTTAGTAAGTCCGAAGGGTATTACCGTATACTCGTAGTGGCCGAATCTAGTTCGAAACGCCATTTTCTATTCTTTACCTTTCTTAATACGGACTAGGTAGTAGCCTTCTCGGAGATCTAACTTCGTAAAGTACTTAGCGCGTCTAAGTTTATTCTATAGTTCGTCGATGCGAGGTAGTAGGTAATGGTTTTTTACCGTAATATTATTTAGCTATCGGTAGTCGACGTAGAGGCGGAGCTTACCATTTTTCTTTAGTACGAATAGGATTGGGTATCCGGCTGGTAATAACGACGGGCGGATATAACCTCGTTTTAGGTTCTTATCGATGTATTCCCGTAGTACTTTAGCCTCTTTCTTAGATAAGGAGTATATAGGCTTAAACGCTAGCTGCGCTTTTAGAAGTAGGGGTATCTTATAATCCTATAGCTAATACTCTAGTAGCTATCCTTTACCTCTTTCCTAGAATATTCTTAATATATTCTAGAACTATTGTGGGACGGTTTCTAATTCTGGTATAGGTGCTAATTTATTCGGAGTAGGCCTTATAATTCCGTCGAGGTCTGCGTTAACCTCGGCTACCGAAATACCTTATTTAATAATGTCTATCTACTTATGCGTGGATGGGTTATATCTTCTATAGATTCTCTAGGGGTAGTGTCCTCCGACTAGCTTTAGGACGTTATTATTCTCCTAGCGGAGGCCCTATATTACGCGAGCTAGGACTTTCTACTCGTATTCTAGGCTTATTTTAACGAAGATTATATACGCCTTTTCTCCTCGGTTTCTTATTCGCTTTAATACGTCTATTAAGATTTTCTAGATATCTAAGGGGTCTTTCTTAACCGTTAGTATTCTTTTAGCGTTTACTAGGTGTCTAGCGTATTCCTCGTTTAGAAAGGTAACTATTCTTTCCTTCTATTAGATATGCGGCTTGTGGGTTTCGAATTATAGAATTCCTAGAATAATATCGTATCCTAGTATAGAGGTTACGTTAAGTATAATCTTCTCTACGTATTTTCTAATAGTAAGCTTTGCGGGTTCTATTTTAACCCGAATCTACCCTTTATCGTAAGAGGCGGCGGATCTATCTACTATTTTTAGCGAGTAGGGGTAGTCTTTCCCCGTAAGTCTAATATTATTTTAGGTGGCGAAGATATAGCTAATAAAGTTACCTTCTACTCCGCTATTAAGTATAGCTATTGCGGTTTATCCGTAGATAGTTACTAGTATTCTAAGAACTCTTCCTAAGGTACGTGTGCTATTCGGTATGCGTAAAACCTAGTTAAGGGACCTGTCCGACGGCCCCTTCTAGGGTCCCTAAATAGGGGAGCCGTCTAGTTTTTTAACTAGGATTAGCCGTAGATTTTATTATATATATAATCTTTCTATTCGTTAACGTGCAGGTGTACTTACTTCTAACGGGTCTAGTTATCGTTATTTAGCTATCTTCGTTAATAGACTTAGTCCTTTCGTACTTAGTATCTAAAGGTCGGGCGGTTAAGTTTCTCGTCGGGGATCTATTATAGCGTGCGGTTCTAAATAGTTACCGTTCCGTGCTAGTAGAGGATTCTCGCTAGCTCTCGAAGAGAGTTATAGTCCGCTTATTCGCGTGTAGAGGTCCCTTAGTAGTAGTATATAAGCAGCGTCGTGTCTATAGTTACCGAGAGTTCGTATCTTTTCCCGTCTTATTCGATCCGAGTTTTCTAAAGCGTGTCCTGGCGCTATCCCTAGATAACCGTTAGGGCGAGGCTTTCTTAGTGCGGAATCTATATCGTCTAGGTACGGTTATTCTATTCGTCCTATAGGTAGCTGCTAATGCCGTATCTTTCGGCGAGAACTTCTAGTTCGGCGAGGGTATTCTATTTATCGAATAGCATTAGGGCGTCTCCTAACTATACGCTATCCTTACTCTTAGTTATACTCTTATAGAGTTCTCCTATACTGCTATTAACGAGTTCTTAGTCTAGGGAAAAATAGTCGATAAGGTCCTCGATTTCTAGTGTTTCCTCGTTACGTGTAGCTAGGTTTAACTATCGAGGTTCGAAGGAGTACTATCCGGTGGCTTACTTATCGCTCTAGTAGATAGTATAGTTATCGTTAAAGCAGGCGGTCCAGCTTATAGCCGCATGGTTAACTTTCTTACTTATAGTAGATATAAAGCGGGGTTCTTCTTCTTTCTAGGTGGCGCTAGCGGTAGTCTTACTAGTTTTATTTCGTTATAGGTAGCGGTGCCGGGGGTTCTACTTATCTCCGTAGTAGATATAGAGTTCTTTATTAAAACGTTCCGTTTCTTGTTCCGTTTACTAGCGTCGGGGTCGCCGTTCGTGTTTTTCGCCCTTATCGTTTCTTTAAGTAGCGTCTAATTCTATAGCGTCGCCTCCTTCCTAAGTGTGTTTAGGGTATATAGGGCGCGAGATATTAGCTCCGTAGTTATTTTCTTTATAGCGCTCTATCTAACGCTCAAAGAGGCGGTTATTATATTTAATTACTAGCTTAATAAGTTCTTTTAGCGTCTTAGGGTCGTCTTAAGTTATAAGTTAGTCCTTAACTTTTTCTTTAAGGCCTCTGTAGTAGTAGTCTATAAAGGCGCGGTTTAACTAGTCGTCGAGATAGGCCGCGGCCTTTTAGAACTTAGTAGTATAATCGGCTACTAAGGTCTTTTATTAGATACTTATAATGGCTCGGCGCGCCTTATATACTTCGTCTAGGTCGCCGAAGCTCTGCTTAATTTGGCTAACGAAGTATTTATAGCTAGCAAAGATCTTACTAGTATTTTCTTTCTATTAGCTTAGCTTCTTGCTCATGCGGTTCCTAAGGTAGGGTTCGAACTACTAGGCTACGGTATCGCGTAGGTACGTAGCGGCGAATATAACCTTTTAATTCTCGCCTTCGAACTCGCGGGAGTTAAAGAAGAAGTAGAGGTCGAGTTAGAATAGAAAGGTTTAGAGCTTCTTTCGGTTACTATAAAAGAGATCGGGTTTAGCCGTCTTCGTAGTAGTTTCTTTAGCTCGGGCCGGCGATTCGTTCCTAGACGTAAGGTCCGTTAGGGGAGTCGCGACCGTCGTGCGGGCTACTTCTAGAGCGGGTTAGTTTTAAACTTCTTAAAGTTGCTAACGGAGTTATCGGTTTTCCGCTAATTACGTCTAGAGTTCGCGGGTAATATTACTTATTTACTACTAAAGGTTCTAAATAGTCTCTATAAGGGTTTCTATTAAGGGTAGTGCTCCTATATTATCCATTTCGATATCGGATAAGGATATAGATTAGTACTTAGGGAATACTTTCTTATCTAAGCTAAGTATTCCTCTCCTCGGAACTGCCTTCTCTTATAAGAATAGTAGTTAAAGTATAACGGCGGCCTCTTCTACTAGGCTTTAGAATCACCTAGTAGGGTCGGGTAGTAGTAAGGTTTACCTTAAAGAACAAGAGAAGGGTAAAGAATTAGAACGATAGGTAGTAATTACGTAATAGGCCGGGGCGCGGTACGCGTTAGGCTTATTACCTCTAATAAGTTTATATTGGAATCTTAAGTTAACCACAAAGGTTAAAGTACTACCTAACGAGTGTATTCTATATACTATAGGAAAGCTATAACAATCTAGGAATTAGAACGACTATTAGATTAGTCGTAATATTAGATTAATCTAAGAGTTAAATTAATGCTAAGGCTTTCGATCTATAAGTAGGTCGTATAGACCTTACGTAATATAGGCACTAAAGCCTATTTCCTAGAACCCGACTTTTAACTTTCTTCTGCGAACGATAGCGATATCTACCTTATTTATTATCGTGTAACGTGCCTCTCTACCGGTTTCCTAGATTCTGCCCGCGACCCTTACTAAGGGAGTATTATACCGCTAGACTATAGTCCCTTATAACTATGGCTTTTTGTTCTTCCCGTGCGGGAACCGTTCCCTTAAGGGAGTTATTCTCCTACGGGATTCTATCGCGCTATCTACTTTCTAACTAAGCTCTTTAAGCGCCGTTTCCCTATAGTTAGTGTTCCCCTACGGGATTTCCTCCCGTAAGGATTCCTGTCCCTTAAGGGATATTTACTCGTACGGGACTAACGTCCGTGGGGTTCGTAATAGTCTTTTCGCGATAACTTTAAAACGTTCTTATTCTAACGACCCTAAGGTCGCTTCGCGTTCTTCTAAGTAGTATTATTCTACTCTTTTCTATAAACGATAGCTTCGCGATATTCTACTAAACGGGGTAGAGATAATTTCTTATACTAATTATCTAGAGCACGAGTCTAAGTGCGTGGCGTTAGCGGATAACCCTAAGGTTTATACGGCCTACCTTAAGACTCGTTAGAAGGAATATAACGTTACTAAGATAAGTAACTTAGGCTATATATTTCTTACTTTTTTTTCTTTATTCCGTGCTGACTTTTCTAGTAGATAAGCTAGACCGGGAATAGGCGCGTTTAGAGGCTAAGAAGAGTGCGACTTTTACTACTTTATAGCTAGCGACCGCTAAGTTAGAGCGATTACGCAAATAGTAACGTTTTCTAAAGAAGCGTCGTTTACGAATAATTCGTATAGAATTCGACTCCCTAGAAGAGTTAAAGCGCACGGAGACGGAGGGTTCTTCTAATTCTAAGGTATCTATAGGTTCTTTCTCGTTAGGACCGCTACGTTACGAGTCGGTAGGTCCTACTACGCCGTAGGCTACCGAGTCGGCTAGCGAGCCTAGGGCTAAGGTGCGGACGCCTTATTCTTTCGAGCTAGTAAATTCCGCTCGTCTATCTTCGTTTACAATAGACTTAACGGTTCTTAAGGGTTTTCCGTCGTTCTCGTTTAGGGACGACCTTATTTCCGTAGAAGATTAGGATTTTAGCGATAAAATTCTATAATAAGGTCTAGGTATATATTATTCTTTAGTATCTATTAGTTATCTTCGTTCCTATATTCTTCCTATTTAACAAGATATTTAAGCTAACGTTTAAATCGTTTATAGTCTAGGATCTTTTCGACTAGGTACTAGTCTTCTTTAGTATTAGGGTTTTCCGATATAATCTCTTTCTACGTTTTTAAGATAGTAGCGTTTTCTAGCGCTAGCTCGAGTAATACTACGTAAAAGATAGAATTTATCCATGTATTAGATAAGTTAAGTTAATACGTAACTTCTTTAAGTTTTTCTATAATTTCGAATAGACCGATTTTCTTAAAATCTAATTTATCGCTCGGTTATTTTAATTTAATATTTTTCGTAAGGAGATACACTTTATCCCCCTTTTTTAGATTCGGTACCGCCTAGTGCCGTCTATTATAGTACTTAAATATTATAATTCGTATATATTCGAGGTCGAGACTAATAGCTTTATATAGTTCTTTTAGCTACTCGGCTTTAAGAATACCTTACTAGGCTAATTTTCTACTTAAGATAGCTTCTCTATACACGTCTAGCTTAAATCTATAGTTAGTAAAGAACGGAGATATATTAGTTAACTCTTATCTAGCGCTATTATAGAAGAATTATGCTATAAGTAGCTATATAGCCTAATTATCTTATAGATAGTTAATATAATAGCGAAGATATTATTCGAGAGTCCGGTTTATCCGTTCTATCTAGCCGTCGGTTTACGCGTATACCGTTATAGAGAGTTTATTCTTTACTCTAAGCTAGCGTATAAGTATTTACTAAAATTCCGATCTTATTAGCTTATCTCTATCTGAGACTAATACTTCCGGTATTCCGTAATTCGCGAAGATATATCGGAGAAATATATAGGCTAGCTATTCTATATTTAATACCTTAAGGTAGGGTAAGAAGTAGGCATACTTCGTAAGTCTATCGACGAAGACTAGGATTAAGTCGAACTTAACTTCTATAAGTAGATCTCTAGACTCTAGTAGCTTCGTAATAAAGTCTAGCGTAACCTATTACTATAGTCGTTCTAGAATTCTAAGGGGCTATAGATATTCGTATAGGGCATATATCGCGGCTTTACTTCGGATATAAAGATCGTATTATAAGACTATATGCTAGACTATTTTTTATAACCCTAGAAAGTAGAAGTTCTACGTAATTCTTTCGATCGTTCTATTAATACCCTAATATTTATACGCGGGTACTACGTATATATTCTTAACGAGTACTTCCTGTAGTCTAGTCGGGATATAGATTAATTTTTTAAAGAGAAGCGTTTCTTCTCTATTCTAAGTAATATGCGGGTCGTTCTTAAGCGCTAAAAGTTTCTACGCAAAGAAGTCCTAAGCGTATACTTCTCGAATCTTCTAATGCCACGGGTTTAACTTAATATATAGTATTAGGAAAGACTATCTAGTAAGAATAAGCGATCTATCGCGTGTCTACTATAATACTATAGGTTATAGCTCGATTCTTTCTTTTATATAGTCTATTTTTTTACTAAGTGCGTTAGCGGCGGCGTTATCTATACCTTTTCTATACGTAATCTTAAAATTATAGAATACTAATTCTTATAACTAGCGAACCTATTGTCGGTTTAGCTTCTTAGTTATAGTAAAGTATATAAGATTCTAATAGTTATAATATACTATTATCTACTAGTCGGCTTCTTCTAGGTAGTGTCTCTAGTACTTAAATACTAAGACGATAGCTAAGAGCTCTTTATTATAAGTATCGTAGTTAAGCTCTACTAGGATAAACTTTCTTAAGTAGAACGCGATCGGATACTATCTACCTTATTCGTTAGGCTAGCTAAGATATACTTCTAGGGCGAATTCTAACGTATTAGTCTCTACTTCGATTAGCTTATCGGGATTATATATCTCTAAGACGGGTGCTTCGTAAAATATTCTCTTTAGAGAATTAAAGACTTATTACTAATCGTTTTCTTATTAGAAGCTATACTTCTTCTAAGTAAGTTGCGTTAAAGGTTTCGTAATCTTTAAATAGTTCTAGATAAACTTTCTATAGAAGTTCGCGAATCTAAAAAAGAACTATACTTTCTTAATTATCTTTAGTACTAGCTATTCTTTAATAGAGTCTAGTTTTAAGTCGTTTATACCGACGTATTCGGGGGTAATAACGAAGCCTAAGAATTCTATTCTTTATACGTACTATTCGTATTTCTTTAGTGCGATAGATAGGTTCTTAGTTTAAAGGGTTTCTAGGATTTTTTTAATATACTTCTTATATTCCTCGAGGGTCTTCGAAAAGATAAGGATATCGTCGAGGTAAGCTATATAGAAGATATCTAAGTATTTACGTAGCGTATTATTAATAAGATTCTAGAAGGTTATTAGCGCGTTAGTAAGCCTAAATAGTATAATCGTATACTCGTAAAGTCCTAGCCTTATACGAAAGACTATCTTCTATTCTTTCCCTTCTTTAATCCTAACTAAGTAATATTTGTCCCGGAGGTCTAGCTTCGTAAAGTACTTTATATTTTCTAACTTATCCTAGAGCTCGTTAATATGTAGAAGCGGGTAGCGATTCTTAATCGTAATATTGTTAAGCTATTAATAGTCGACGTAGAGGTATAACTTACCGTTCTTCTTAGAAACGAAAAGAATTAGGTACCTAGCTAACGACGTTAAGGGCCGAATATATTCTTGCTCGAGGTTTTTCTTAATATACTTCTTTAAAGCCTCTATTTCCTTCTTCGATAAGAAATAGATAGGCTTATAAGCCGGTTTCGTTTCTAGCTTAAGCGGAATCTTATAGTTTTATAGTTAATACTTTAGTAAGTCTCCTTTTCCTCTTTCTTAGTAAACGGTAACTAAGTTCTAATACTTATCGGGTACCGTTTCTATTTCTAGAATTAGAGGTATTTCTTATAGTTACTACTATATCTCTAAACTACTATATTATTCTCTTTTAATTCTCGCAGGATTATTTTCTTTAATAGGAGTTAGATAGTTCTTATTCTTTAGCCTTTTTCGTTAGGCCCTAGCTAGTACTCTCTATTACACTGCCGGTAAGGGTTTAATATATATAAGGTAGACCTATTATTCTTAGCGTCTTATACGCTTAAATATCTCTCTTAAGATAGTTTAGACGTCTATAGAAGAATCCGGGGCTACTAATTACTTTCGCGAAGCCTTACTTTTAGCCTTACGCTTTCTCCGCGTAGTCCTTCGTAAAATATACTATATCTACTTTTCGGGAATACTTAACCCGGTAGGTCTTACTCCGCTTAAGGCGCTATATTTTACCGAGGAGGTAGCATCTTATATACTATAGTCCTAGTTCTATCTTAGGCTTTTCTTAAGGTTGCTATTAATACTACCGACGCTAGGCCTTATACTATTATTTAAGTCTTACATTTCTTTTAATAATTCGAGGGTATCGTTTCGCTCGGTAGGGCTTATTTCTACGATAGGGTTATATTTTACTAAGGAGACTTCGCCTTTTACGTTGTAGTCCTAGTTCTAACTTATACTACTATTAGAGTTGCCTATATAGTTACTATATTTAGGCCTTACACTAGCTACTTCTCGTTTTATGCTAAAGATATATCCTTAGAAGATATCTAGTAGTTTCTATTTAATATTCTTATAACTACTTTTAGGATTTTTGATAATGTCCTAAATATTCTATCGTAGAAAGAGTATATCACTTACCTAGTTAATAAGGAAGTTACGAGTCCTAAGCTAAGATATTCTAAGAATAATATCGTATTCTAGAATTCTTTAGACGTTAAGAATAATCTAATTAGAATATCTATTAATTTCTAGTAAGACTTCTTCTATTTTAATACGTACCTATTTTTCTCCGTAGTCGGCGTTTCTTCTATTAAATCCGCTAAGAGAGTAGGGTTCTTTCTTTTTTTAATAAGAGATATTTAGTTCTTATACTAGCTCGTTATAAATAAAGTCTTTACTTAATTTGCTATTAACTAGTATCGAGATCGTACGTCCTCGTAGGACTTTAGTAATCTTAAATTATTTCTAAAGTTTTTTTTTAGTAAGAGTTTCCGTTTCCGATATACGTAATACTATATAAAGGGACCTAGACTATAGCCCCTAGATCGATTCTAATACCGTAGGGCCGTCTAGTTTTTTAGCTTCGGATAGCCGTAGACTTTACTATATATATAGTCTTTCTATTCGTTAACTTAGAGGTAGGCTTATTTCTAGTTAGTCTATTTACCGGTGTTCTACTTTCTTCGCTAGTAAACTATATTCTTTCGTATCTAGTTGTAACGGCGGCCTCTTCTACTAGACTTTAGAATTACCTAGTAGGGTCGGGTAACGGTGGGTTTACCTTAAAGGATAAGAGAGGGGTAAAGGATTAGGACGATAGGTAGTAATTACGTAATAGATTAAGGCGCGGTACGCGTTAGGCTTATTACCTCTAATAAGTCTATATTAGAATCTTAAGTTGACTATAAAGGTTAAAGTACTACCTAACGAGTGTATTCTATATACTATAGGAAAGCTATAATAATCTAGGGATTAGAATAACTATTAGATTAGTCGTAATATTAGATTAATCTAAGAGTTAGATTAATACTAAGGCTTTCGATCTATAAGTAGGTCGTATAGACCTTACGTAATATAGGCGCTAAAGCCTATTTCCTAGAATTCGACTTTTAACTTCCTTCTACGAACGATAGCGATATTTATCTTATTTATTATCGCGTAACGTGCCTCTCTGCCGGTTTCCTAGATTCTACCCGCGACCCTTACTAAGGGAGTATTATACCGCTAGACTATAGTCCCTTATAACTATAGCTTTTTATCCTTCCCGTGCGGGGACTGTTCCCTTAAGGAAGTTATTTTCCTACGAAATTCTATTGCGCCGCCTACTTCCTAACTAAGCTCTTTAAGTGCCGTTTCTCTATAGTTAGTATTCTTCTGCGGGATTTCCTCCCGTAAGGGTTTCTATCCCTTAAGGGATATTTGCCCGTGCGGGACTAACGTCTGTAGAGTTCGTAACACTATCCCCCCTCTTAAGGATCTTCGGCCCGAAGATTTATTCGTTTACCTATATCTTAGGTTCTTACTATCTTTTCTTTTTATTTTATAAGTCTCTCCCACGATGCCTTCCAAACGTAAGCGCGACGAGTAATAAGCTAAGCGTAAGTTTCTAGGTGCGAAGATTAATTCTTTACACGTGCTTTTAGATCTCGATATACTAGTTCCTTATGCGCGATGTCTTTTACTAGAAGAGAAGGATAAGAGTATAGTATATTATATCGCTTCTAGGTATTCGCGTTACGGAGAGTATGCTCGTCGTAGTAATACCTATTATAACGCTAGTGGTGCGGAGGAGGGTAATTATAAGTTTCTATTACTTTCGCTTAGCTTATTCTGATTTCTTCTTAGTTATTCGCCTAGAGCGTGTCATTACGAAAGTTACTGCGGATAAGGTAGAGGCCCTAGATACTATTTCGAAATTAACGTCTAAACTTCGTGCCGCTTCGTTCCGTTTAGAGCGTTCTCGCAAGTAAAAGGTTTTATTATAGCGCCGTAGGGATCTAATATTAAACAAGAAAGTACAATCCATCGAGGACCTTAAGGAGCTAGATCGTTTAGAGGCGGCCCGTAAGGCTAGGGATTCTATTAACCCTAAAAACGCTAAGAAAGAGCGATCGTTAAAGCGTTTACGTAGCGATACCTTAGCTAATAACGCTATGGAGTCGTCTCGGTCTATTAGGTCTTCTAGTATTAGTTCGGGTTCTGCGCTACCTGAGGGTTTCGGGTTAGTTAATTAAGCGCGGTTGTCTCCGTTTATTAATTTTAACTTCGGGTCCTTTATATACGACGAGTCGACGGTATTAGTCGATCTAGGTTTCGGCGATAGAACTTATTAATAAGTTCTTAATAGTCGCAGAGTTCTAGTAGTTTCTAAGTATTATTCTAATCTCCTTCCTATTTAAGGAGGTATCGGAACTAACCGTTAATATAGCCGCTGTCTAGGACTTATTCTACGTTCTATTTCTTATTTTTATTAGCGTCTAGGTTTTTAGGTATTATTTCCTCCGTATAGCGTACTGGCATAGCGTCTCGGGGTGCTGGCTCGAGTAGAGCGATATAAAATACTAGGTATATCTATATAGTGTCTAGTAATTTAAGGCGGAAATTAACCTTTCTAATTTATTTCTCGATTTCGAAGGGGCCGACTTTTTTAAAGTTTAATTTTTTGCTTAGTCGGTCGTTCTTTTTTTATTTAAAATTTTTACTAAGGAGATAAACTTTATCCCCTCTTTTTAGCTTTAGTGCCTTCTAGTGCCGTCTATTATAGTATTTACCCATTTATAGGGCTACGAATTCTAGGTCTAGGTATATTTATTTATAGAGTGTCTTTAGTTAGTCCGCCTTAAGGATTTCTTTCTAGGCTAATAACTCGCTTAGTATCGGGTATCTATAGGCCGTTAGTTCGTACCTATAGTTGGCGTAGAACGGTGATTCCTGTATAGCTAACGCTTTCGAGCTGTTATAGGCGAATTAAGCGAGCGGTAGTAGCTTAACCTAATTATCTTGCGCGTAGTTAAGGTAGTAGCGTAGATATTGCTCTAGCGTTTAGTTTATTCGTTCCGTCTAGCCATTTGTTTGCGGGTGTGCCGTTATAGAGAGCTTATATTTAGCGCTAAGCTATCGAGTAAGCGATTACTAGAATCGGGATATAAATAGTCGATTTCTATCTAATACGAGTTCTTCTAGTAATCCGTGGTTACTAAAAATTATTCTAAGGAACGTATAGGCGAGTTCTTCCGTATTTACCGATTTAAGAAATAGTAAGTAGTAGGCGTATTTTATTATTCTATTAACGATAACTAGGATCGAGTTATACTTAACTTTAGTAAGCGGCTCTCTTAACTTAGATAGGTCTGTAATAAAGTCTAGCGAGATAGACTGCTAAGGGCGCTTCGGTACTAATAGTAGCTAAAGCTATCCGTAGAGTACGTATCTTACGGCCTTACTTCTAATATAGAGGTTGTATTACGAGACTACTCGTTAGATGGTTCTTCTAAGTCCTAGAAAGTAGTAGCTTCTCGTAATTCGCTCTATTATCTTATCTATTTCTTAATAACCGTGTGCTAGGGCTTCGTATATATCTTTCACGAGTTCTTCCCGTAGTTTAACCGGAACGTAGACTAATTCTAAAAATAGAATTATACTATCTACGTTTTTAGTTACTCGGGGGTCGTTTTCGAGTTCTCCGATTTCTTAAGCTATTACGTCGTCTACGTAGGCTTCTTGAATCTTGCGCTTCTATTCGTTGCCTTTAAGGCGTATCGCTAGGGCTAGTCGTTAAACTAGGATAAGCGAGTCGTCTAGTCCTTTCTTAAGCCATGTCTATTCGATGCTATAAATAGCAGTAATCTAGCGGCTACGGCTAGCGGGTATAAAAGACCCATCTTCCTGCATATCGAGTATCGTAGGTTATAGACCTAGCTTTTCTTCGATATAGTCGGCTTATCTACTTAGTGCGTCTACACGAGCGTTCTTAGATCCCTTTCTATAGGTAATCTTTATATTATATAATGCTAGCTCTTTAGCCCACCTAACCTATCGTTAGTTTAGTTCCTTAGTAGTAGTAAAGTACGATAGGTTCTTATAGTTATAATATACTATAATTTGGTATTTAGCCCCTTCTAGATAGTATCTCCATTCTTTAAAGGTCGTAATAATAGCTAGGAGTTTCTTATTATAGACGTTATAATTCTTTTCGGGGCCTATTATTTTTCTCGAATAGAAGGCGATGGGGTGTAGCCTACCTTACTCGTCTAGCTGGCTAAGGACTACTCTAATGGCGTAGTCGGAGGCGTCGGTCTCGACCGTAATAGATAGGTTAGGGTTATAGATACCTAGGACCGGGGCTTCCGTAAATATACACTTTAGTAAGTCGAAGGCTATTTATTGCCTTTCTTTCTATACGAACCCGTGTTCTTTCTTAGTTAAGTCTATAAGAGGTGTTAATACCTTCGCGTAGTTTAGAATAAACTTCCGATAAAAGTTAGTAAATCTAAGAAAGAATTACACTTCTTTAATAGTTCTTAGCGTGGGCTAGTCTCTTATTGCGTTTAATTTCTTATCGTCTATACTAATGTATCCTAGGGTAACGATAAACCCTAGGTACTTAGTCTTCTATGTATACTACTCGCTTTTTTCTAGAGTAACTTAGAGGTTTTACTCGTCTAAGGCTTTTAGAACCTTTCTTATATGCTCGGTGTGTTCTTCGAGCGTTTTCGAGTAGATTAGGATATCGTCTAGGTAAGCTAAAGCGAATATATCTAAATATAGACGTAGCGTGTCGTTAACTAGGCTCTAGAAGATAGCTAGTACGTTAGTAAGTCCGAAGGGCATTACCGTATACTTGTAGTAGCCGAATCTAGTTTAAAACACCGTTTTCTATTCTTTACCTTCCTTAATACGGACTAGGTAGTAGCCTTCTCGGAGATCTAACTTCGTAAAGTACTTAGCGCGTCTAAGTTTGTTCTATAGTTCGTCGATGCGAGGTAGTGGATAATAGTTTTTTACTGTAATATCGTTTAGCTATCGGTAGTCGACGTAGAGACGAAGCTTACTATTTTTCTTTAGTACAAATAGAATCGGGTATCCGGCCGATAATAACGACGGGCGAATATAACCTCGTTCTAGGTTCTTATCGATATATTCCCGTAGCGCTTTAGCCTCTTTCTTAGACAAGAAGTATATAGGCTTAAACGCTAGCTACGTTCCTAGAAGTAGGGGTATCTTATAATTCTATAGCTAATACTCTAGTAGCTATCCTTTACCTCTTTCCTAGAATATTCTTAGTATATCCTAGAACTATTATAGAACGGTTTCTAATTCCGGTATAGGTGCTAATTTATTCGGAGTAGGCCTTATAATTCCGTCAAGGTCTGCGTTAACCTCGGCTGCCGAAATGCCTTATTTAATAATATCCATCCATCTATACGTGGATGGATTATATCTTCTATAGATCCTCTAGGGGCAGTCTCCTCCGACTAGCTTTAGGACGTTATTATCCTCCTAGCGGAGGCCCCATATTATGCGAGCTAGGATTTTCTGCTCATGTTCTAGGCTTATTTTAACAAAGATTATATACGCCTTTTCTCCTTGGTTTCTTATTCGCTTTAATGCGTCTTTTAAGATTTTCTAGATATCTAAGGGGTCTTTCTTAACCGTCGGTGTTCTTCTAGCGCTTACTAGGTGTCTAACGCACTTTTTATTTAGGAAGGTAACTGTTCTTTCCTTTTATCGGATATACGGCTCGTGGGTTTCGAACTATAGGATTTCTAGGATAATGTCGTGTCCTAGTATAGAGGTTACATTAAGTATAATCCTCTCTACGTATTTTTTAATAGTAAGCTTTGCGGGTTCTATTTCGACCCGAATCTGCTCTTTGTCGTAAGAGGCGGCGGACCTATCTACCGTTTTTAGCGAGTAGGGGTGGTCTTTCTCCGTAAGTCTAATATTATTTTAAGTAGCGAAGATATAGCTAATAAAGTTACCTTCTACTCCGCTGTCGAGTATAGCTATTGCGGTTCGTCCGCAGATAGTTACTAGTATTCTAAGAACTTTTTCTAAGGTACGTATGCTATTCGGTGTACGTAAAACCTAGTTAAGGGACCTATCCGACGGCCCCTCCTAGGGTTCCTAAATAGGGGAGCCGTCTAGTTTTTTAACCTAGATTGGCCGTAGATTTTATTATATATATAATCTTCCTATTCGTTAACTTGTAGATGTGCTTACTTCTAACGGGTCTAGTTGCCGTTATTTAGCTATCTTCGCCAATAGACCCGGTCCTTTCGTACTTAGTATCTAAAGGTCGGACGGTTGAGTTTCTCGTCGGGGATTTACTATAGTATACGGTTCTAGATAGTTGCCGTTCCCTACTAGTAGAGAATTCTCGCGAGTTCTTAAAGAAAGTTATAGTCCGCTTATTCGCATATAGAGATTCCTTAGTAGTAGCATATAAGAAGCGTCGTATCTATAGTTACTAAGAGTTCGTACCTTTTTCCATCTTATTCGATCCGAGTTTCCTAAAGCGTGTCCTGGCGCCATCCCTAGATAACCGTTAGAGCGAGGCTTCCTTAGTGCGGAATCTATATCGTCTAGGTGCGGTTACCCTATTCGTCCTATAGGTAGCTACTAATGCCGTATCTCTCGGCTAGAACTTCTAGTTCGGCGAGGGTATCCTATTTATTAGATAGCATTAGGGTATCTCCTAACTATACGCTATCTTTACTTTCGGTTGTACTCTCGTAGAATTCTCCCGTGCTACTATTAACGAGTTCTTAGTCCAGGGGAAAATTATCGATAAGGTCTTTAATTTCTAGTGTTTCTTCGTTATGTATAGCTAGGTTTAACTATCGGGGTTCGGAGGGGTACTATTCGGTAGCTTACTTATCGCTCTAGTAGGTAGTATAGTTATTATTAAAGCAGGCGGTCTAGCTTATAGCCGCATAGTTAACTTCCTTACTTATAGTAGATGCGAAGCGGGGTTCTTCCTCTTTCTAGGTGGCGCTAGCGGTAGTCTTACCGGGTTTATTCCGTTATAGGTAGCGGTGTTAGGGATTCTACTTATCTCCGTAGTAGATATAGAGTCCTTAGTTAAAGCGTTCTATTTCTTACTCCGTCTACTAACGTCGGGGTCGTCGTTTATAGCCCTTATTATTTCGTTAAGTAGCATCTAATTTTATAGCGTCGCCTCTTTCTTAAGTATATTTAGGGCGTGTAGGGCGCGAAGTATTAGCTCCGTAGTTATTTTCTTTATAGCGCTCCGTCTATCGCTCGAAGAGGCGGTTATCGCATTTAATTACTAGCTTAATAAGTTCGTCTAGCGTTTTAGGATCGTCCTAGGTTATAAGTTAATCCTTAACTTTTTCCTTAAGTCCTTAGTAGTAGTAATCTATAAAGGCGCGATCCGACTAGTTGTCGAGATAGGCCGCGGCCTTCTAAAACTCGGTGGTATACTCAGCTACTAAGGTTTTCTATTAGATATTTATAATGGCTCGGCGTGCCTTATATACTTTATCTAGATCGCCGAAGCTCTGCTTAATTTAGTTAACGAAGTGTTTATAGCTAGTAAAGATCTTACTAGTGTCTTTCTTCTATTAGCTTAGCTCCTTACTTATGCGGTCCCTAAGGTAGGGTTCGAACTACTAGGCTACGGTATCGCGTAGATACGTAGCAGCGAATATAACCTTTTAATCCTTACTTTCGAATTCGCGAGAGTTAAAGAAGAAGTAAAGATCGAGTTAAGATAGAAAGGTTTAGAGCTTCTTTCGGTTACCGTAGAAGAGATCGGGTTTAGCCGTCTTTATAGTAGTTTCCTTGGCTCGGGCCGGCGACTCGTTTCTAGACGTAAGGTCCGTCGAGGGAGTCGTAATAGGAGCTAGTACTAGAGCGGGAATAGCTTAGTTACGGAGCTTATTTACTTGTTAATAGAGCTAGGTGTTCTCGTTAGTCTACTCCTAAAGTTATCCGCGTAGCTCGCCGATCTAGTCCTACATATCTTAGATAACCTAAAAAAGGTCGGCTATAGTTAGCTATAGGGGACCGTTATTATTTATATTAACGTCGTTTATTATGTTGCTTAGTTAGCGTTAAGTATTAGGTAATACTATCTTTTATTAGTCGTTCCTTTCCTCGGAACTACCTTTTCTTATAAGAATAGTAATTAAAGTATAACGGCGGCCTCTTCTACTAGGCTTTAGAATCACCTAGTAGGGTCGGGTAATGATAGGTTTACCTTAAAGAATAAGAGAAGGGTAAAGAATTAGAACGGTAGATAGTAATTACGTAATAGGTTAGGGCGCGGTGCGCGTTAGGCTTATTACCTCTAATAAGTCTGTATTAGAATCTTAAGTTAACTACGAAGGTTAAAGTACTACCTAATAAGTATATCTATATACTATAGGAGAGTTATAATAATCTAGATCGATATAGCTAGATTAAAGTAGCTAGATTAATAGTATTAGATTAGTATTCTTAGATTAAGTTAATCCTAGTAGATCCTTATAGGGCCTACGTAACTCGGGTGCTAACGCCTATTTCCTAGAATCCGACTTTTAACCTTCTTCTATAAACGATAGCGATGTCCACCTTATTTATTATCGCGTAACGTGCTTCTCTACCGGTTTCCTAGATTCTACCCGCGACCCTTGCTAAGGAAGTATTATACCGCTAGACCCTAGTTTCTTACGATTAAGGCTTCGGTCTTCCCGTACGGAAACCGTTCCCTTAAGGAAGTTATTCCCCTGCAGGATTCTATCGCGCCGCCTACTTTCTAACTAAGCTCTTTAAGCGCTATTTCCCTATAGTTAGTGTTTTCCTGCGGGATTTCCTTCCGTGAGGGTTCCTATCCCTTAAGGGATATTTGCCCGTGCGGGACTAACGCCCGTGGGGTTTATAATAGATGGTTCTTCTAAGTTCTAGAAAGTAGTAGCTTCTTATAATTTACTCTATTATCTTATTTATTTCTTAATAATTATATACTAGGGCTTTATATATATCTTTTACGAGTTCTTCTTATAGTTTAATTAAAACGTAGACTAATTCTAAAAATAAAATTATATTATCTACGTTTTTAGTTACTTAGAAATCGTTTTTAAGTTCTTTAATTTCTTAAGTTATTATATTATTTATATAGGCTTTTTAAATCTTATACTTCTATTTATTATCTTTAAGGCATATCACTAGGGCTAGTTATTAGACTAAGATAAGCGAGTCGTTTAGTTCTTTCTTAAGCTATATTTATTTAATACTATAAATAGTAGTAATCTAGCGGCTATAGCTAGTAGGTATAAAAGACTCGTCTTTCTATATATTAAGTACTATAGATTATAGACCTAGCTTTTTCTTAATATAGTTAGCTCGTCTACTTAACGCGTCTACATAAGTATTTTTAGATTTCTTTCTATAGATAATCTTTATATTATATAATACTAGCTCTTTAGCCTATCTAATCTATTATTAATTTAGTTTCTTAGTAGTAGTAAAGTACGATAGATTCTTATAATTATAATATACTATAATTTAGTATTTAGCCCCTTCTAGATAGTATTTCTATTTTTTAAAGATTATAATAATAGCTAAAAGTTTCTTATTATAGATATTATAGTTCTTTTTAGAACCTAATATTTTTCTTAAATAAAAGGCGATAGAATATAGTCTATCTTACTTATTTAGCTAGCTAAGAACTACTCTAATAGTATAGTTAAAGGCGTTAGTCTCGACCATAATAAATAGATTAAGGTTATAGATATCTAGAATTAATACTTTCGTAAATATATACTTTAGTAAGTTAAAGGCTATTTATTATCTTTTTTTTTATACGAACTCGTATTCTTTTTTAGTTAAGTCTATAAGAGGTATTAATATCTTTGCATAGTTTAGAATAAACTTTCGATAAAACTTAGTAAATTCTAAGAAGAATTATACTTTTTTAATAGTTCTTAGCGTAGATTAGTCTCTTATTACGTCTAGTTTCTTATCGTCTATACTAATATATTCTAGAATAATAATAAATTCTAGGTACTTAGTCTTCTATATATACTACTTACTTTTTTCCGGGGTAACTTAGAGATTTTAATTATCTAAGGCCTTTAGAACTTTTCTTATATACTTAGTATATTTCTTAAGCGTCTCCGAGTAGATTAGAATATTATCTAGGTAAGCTAAAGCGAATATATTTAAATACAGATATAGCGTATTATTAACTAAACTCTAGAAGATAGCCAGTATATTAGTAAGTTTAAAAGATATTACTATATATTCGTAGTAACTAAATCTAGTTTAGAATACTATTTTCTATTCTTTATCTTTCTTAATACGAACTAGATAGTAGCCTTTTTAAAGGTCTAACTTTATAAAGTACTTAGCGCGTTTAAGTTTATTCTATAATTCATTAATACGAGGTAAGAAGTATTAGTTTTTTACTATAATATCGTTTAGCTATCTATAGTCGACGTAGAGGCGGAGCTTACTATTCTTTTTTAATATAAATAGAATTAGATATCTAGCTAGTAATAATAATAGACGAATATAACCTTATTCTAGATTTTTATTAATATATTTCCGTAGTACTTTAGCCTCTTTCTTAGATAAGAAATATATAGGCTTAAACACTAGCTACGTTTCTAAAAGTAGAAATATCTTATAATTCTATAGCTAATACTCTAGTAGCTATTCTTTATCTCTTTTCTAGAATATTCTTAGTATATCTTAGAACTATTATAGAACGGTTTCTAATTCTAGTATAGATATTAATTTATTTAGAGTAGGTCTTATAATTCTATCAAGGTCTATATTAACCTCGGCTATTAAAATATCTTATTTAATAATATCTATCTATCTATATATAGATAGATTATATTTTTTATAGATTCTCTAGAGATAGTCTTCTTTAACTAGCTTTAGAATATTATTATTCTCCTAGCGAAGGCCCTATATTATATAAGCTAGGATTTTTTACTTATATTCTAGACTTATTTTAATAAATATTATATACGTCTTTTCTTCTTAGTTTTTTATTTACTTTAATACATCTATTAAGATTTTCTAGATATCTAAGAAGTCTTTCTTAACTATTAGTATTCTTTTAGTATTTACTAGATATCTAATATATTTCTTATTTAGAAAGGTAACTATTCTTTTCTTCTATTAAATATACGGCTCGTGGGTTTTAAACTATAGAATTTCTAGAATAATATCATATTTTAGTATAGAGGTTATATTAAGTATAATCTTCTTTATATATTTTTTAATAGTAAGCTTTACGAGTTCTATTTTAATCTAAATCTATTCTTTATTATAAGAGGCGACTAATCTATCTACTATTTTTAGCGAGTAGAAGTAGTCTTTTCTCGTAAGTCTAATATTATTTTAAATAGCGAAGATATAGTAAATAAAGTTATCTTCTACTTTACTATCGAGTATAGCTATCGTGGTTTACTCGTTAATAGTTACTAGTATTCTAAGAACTTTTTCTAAGATATATATACTATTCGATATACGTAAAACCTAGTTAAAAAATCTATTTAACGGCTTCTTCTAGGATCTCTAAATAGAGAAGCCGTCTAGTTTTTTAACCTAGAATAGCTATAGACTTTATTATATATATAATCTTTCTATTCGTTAACTTATAGATATACTTACTTTTAGTGGGTTTAATTACTAGTATTTAGCTATCTTTACTAATAGACTTAGTCTTTTCGTACTTAGTATCTAAAGGTTAAATAGTTAAGTTTCTTATTAGAAATCTATTATAGTATACGATTTTAGATAGTTACTATACTATACTAGTAGAGAATTCTTACTAGTTCTTAAAGAAAGTTATAGTTCGCTTATTCGCGTACGAAGATTTCTTAGTAGTAGTATATAAGAAGCGTTATATCTATAGTTACTAAGAGTTTATACTTTTTCCCGTCTTATTCGATCCGGGTTTTTTAAAGAGTATTCTAGCGCTATTTCTAAATAATCGTTAGGGCGAGACTTTCTTAATATAAAATCTATATTATCTAGTTATAGTTACTCTATTTATTCTATAGATAATTACTAATATTATATTTTTTAGCGAGAACTTCTAGTTCGATAAGAATATCTCTTTTATTAGATAGTATTAGAGTATCTTCTAACTATATACTATCTTTACTTTTAATTATACTCTTATAGAGTTCTTCTATACTACTATTAATAAATTCTTAGTCTAGAGAAAAATTATTAATAAGGTCTTTAATTTCTAGTGCTTCCTTATTACGTATAGCTAGGTTTAACTATTAGAATTTAAAGAGATACTATTCGGTAGCTTACTTATCGCTTTAATAGATAGTATAGTTATCGTTAAAGTAAACGGTCTAGCTTATAGCTATATAGTTAACTTTCTTACTTATAGTAGACGTAGAGTAGGGTTTCTCTTCTTCTTAAGTAGCGCCGGCTATAGTTTTACTAGTCTTATTTTATTATAGATAGTAGTATTAGGGGTTTTACTTATCTTTATAGTAGATATAGAGTTTTTTATTAAAGTATTTCGTTTTCTACTCTATCTACTAACGTTAGGGTTATTATTTATATTTATCGCTCTTATTGTTTTATTAAATAACGTCTAATTCTATAGCGTTATTTTCTTCTTAGATATATTTAGGGCGTACTAGGTATAAAGTATTAGCTTCGTAGTTATTTTCTTTATAGCGCTCTATTTAATACTTAAAGAGGCAGTTATTATACTTAATTACTAGCTTAATAAGTTCGTCTAGTGTTTTAGGGTCGTTCTAGGTTATAAGTTAATTCTTAACTTTTTTCTTAAGTCCTCGGTAGTAGTAATCTATAAAGGCGCGGTTTAACTAGTCGTTAAGATAGACCGTGGCCTTCTAGAACTTAATAATATAATTAGCTACTAAGGTTTTCTATTAGATATTTATAATGGCTCGGCGTGTCTTATATACTTTATCTAGGTCGCCGAAGCTTTATTTAATTTAGTTAATAAAGTATTTATAGCTAGTAAAGATCTTACTAATATCTTTCTTCTATTAGCTTAGTTTCTTACTTATATAGTTTCTAAGATAGGGTTTAAACTACTAGGCTACGATATTATATAGGTACGTAGCGGTAAATATAATCTTTTAATTCTTACTTTCGAATTCGTGAGAATTAAAAAAGAAGTAAAGATTAAGTTATAATAAAAAGATTTAGAGCTTCTTTTAGTTACTATAGAAGAGATTAGGTTTAGTTATCTTTATAATAGTTTCTTTAACTTAGATTAGCGACTTGTTCCTAGATATAAGATTTATTAGAAAAGTCGTAATAGAAGCTAGCGTTAGAATAAAAGTAGCTTAGTTACGAAGCTCGTTTACTTATTAATAGAGCTAGGTATTCTTATTAGTTTACTTCTAAAGTTATCTATATAGTTTACTAATTTAGCCCTATATATCTTAGATAACCTAGAAGAGGTCAGCTATAGTTAACTATAGAGAACTATTATTATTTGTATTAATGTTATTTATTATATTACTTAGTTAACGTTAAGTATTAGATAATACTATCTTTTATTAGTCGTTTCTCTTCTCGGAACTATCTTATCTTATAAGAATAGTAGTTAAAGTATAACGATAGCCTCTTCTACTAGGCTTTAAAATTACCTAGTAGGGTTAAGTAACGGTAGGGTTTACCTTAAAGAATAAGAGAAGGATAAAGAATTAGAATAATAGATAGTAATTATATAATAGATTAGAACGTAATACGTATTAGACTTATTATCTCTAATAAGTCTATATTAGAATCTTAAATTAACTATAAAGATTAAAGTACTATCTAATAAGTATACTTATATACTATAAAAGAGTTATAATAATCTAAAAATAGTAGAGAATAGTTAGTATTTCTTATTATCTAGGTATTAAGGATAATCGTAATCCTTCGCTATCTAGTAGGCCTAGTAGATTCTATATAACGCGGGCGCTAAAGTCTATTTTCTAAAACCCGACTTTTATCTTAATAAGCGAATAATATATTCGCTATTCTCTTATTTATTTTCTACGTTCTAAGTTAACTTTTTAGATTTGTAATTCTTCTCTTATAAGTATTTTTTTTCTATAGAATCTTAGGCTTTACTACTATTTCTAGTGTTCGCTATATCGCGTAAGCGTTATTTCTATATAGGCTATAATTACTACCTTATTATTACGAACCCTAGAGGGATAAGGGCTTTATAACTCCACGGGTAGAAAGCCCGCACGAGAAAAGGCACCGTAAGGACTAAGAACCTATAGAGATAATAGAGCCGTAACACCGGCGCGCCCGCACGGGAGAACTAGCCCTAAGAAAAGATGGCGCGTACAAGCCTAGGCTAGGTAATAGTAAAAGCCCGTACGGGAGCGATATCTACGCGGCGTAGTAAGACTACGAGAACCCCGACTAGATTAGAATCCTGTAGAAAAAGAATATCCTTAAGAGAAGAATTACGAATTTTAGAAACTAACTTTAAGCTAGAAAAATAAATAAAAGAATATTAAATAACTTATATAATCTAAGAGACGATAGTCTAGCGGTATAATACTTTCTTAACTGATATAAAAGTCGGATTCTAGGAAATAGGCCTTAGTGCCTAGGTTACGTAGGATCTACTAGGCCTATACTAGATCTATATAGATCTAAGAACTATAGATTTAAACCCTAAAGATCTAATATATATAGATCTAGATTATTATAGCTTTTCTATAGTATATAGAATATACTTATTAGGTAGCACTTTAACCTTTATAGTTAACTTAAGATTTTAATATAGACTTATTAGAGATAATAAGCCTAACGCGTACTATGCCCTAATCTATTACGTAATCGCTACTTATCGTTCTAGTCCTTTACTCTTCTCTTATTCTTTAAGGTAAACCTTATTACTACCTAACCCTACTAGGTAATTCTAAAGCCTAGTAAAAGAGGCCGCCGTTATACTTATCTAGACTCGTAGGCACTATCTTTTCTTAAGGCTAGTTTTTCTATATAGGTGTGCTAACCGTACGGCTCTATTACCTATAAGGCTTCTTAGCTTCTATAGTATTTTTTCCCGTGCGGGCTTTTTATCTATATAGTTATAAAGTCCTTATTCTCTAGGGTTTATAATAACTACTAGTAACTATATTTCTTCTAATTACTTAGGTACGGCTAGGTAGGGACTATAAAGGCCACGAGCACCTATTAAAGATTAATAATAAAAGTGGTTTTCGTATTTGGTAATCGTATTACTAAAGTAGAAATAATTTTCTTTAATAGAGTAGTTTCTCTCTTTTAGTTCTCTAGGCTTATAACCTGTAAAGCGCTAAGGCTTAGTAGAGGATTACTAAGCTATACTAGTAGTAGTAAAGCTTAGTAAGTAGTCGAAAGAAGAGGATACTCTATTAAAGAATAACTAGATAAGAGATTTAATAAATAAAGAGAAGAGAAAAGAGTAATAAGTTTTATATCTAGTATTTTATTATTACGCATTTTAATAAGTAGAACTATAGTACTATCTAAGGAACTTTATATATATAAACTTTTATAACTTAGTAATAATATAATTACTAAGTAGAACCTTCTAAAAGTACCTTATTAGAAATTTAGTTAGAGTAATTTCTAAGAAGATAGATTCTAAACCTTATTCTTATTTAATTTTAATAATTTTTATATCGTAATAATCGAAATTAATCGAACTTTAAAGATTTATAATATAACTTATACCCGTTTAGTTATTTACTACTAAGGTTATATAGCAAATTTTGCTACTAAGGTTTACCACTGTGATTTACTACTTAAGTAACTCTCTGGGTAAGTCTATTATATACCTAAGGCATTCGTTTAATACCTAAGATAATAATATATTATTATATTAATAAGCCACGCTTATATAAGCTTACTTATTTATATCTAATACTATTCTATAAGGTTAAACCCTTGTGTAGCTAATTTAGGCGTAGTAGACCCTACTAAGCTAATCTTATTTAGATATTAGTTCTAGCTGGCTAACTACCTTCTTCTACTTTAATTATATAGGTTAAAGGCTTTTAACTAATCGCTTACGCGTTTTAGTTCTATATAGTATTTCTTAAAGGACTATTGGGCTATTCTAAGCCCGATTATACTATATTAGAGCTCCTGGCTTAGGCTAGCTTTAAGGTAACTCTTAAGAATCTTATCGGGCTAGCCGGTTCCTTCGGCCTCTAGCACTAGCTTGCGAAATTCGGTAAAATACTCTATTAAAGGCTTATTTATTTAGCGTAGCTTATATAGCTTACGTTAAGCCTTCTCCTAGATGTAGGAGTTACTAAATAATAAGTAAAGTTAGTCGATTAGATACTAAGCTATTATATACTTAGTATTAACGTGCGCTTATATCTAGGGTTATAGTTAGCGTGCCGCTTCGCCCCTAAGCCGGTTATAGAGCATAAAGAACTTAGTAGCTTCGGTATAGCTAATATAGTCTACTACGAGCTTTATAAGTATCTATAATATCTAGGGTTCTAGTCCTTCTCGTTTACCTAAGTACTCGGCAAGGGGGCCAAGGTGCTTAGTAGGTGCGTTACTTTCGTTAGGGGCCTCGTGCCCCTAGGAGGAAGCTAGTAGCAAATTTAGAGCGGTCCTAGGGGGTAATAGCGACTTAATTAGCTCTTATTTAGATATTAGCGCCTCTATTTACCTCTTTTCTCTTAACTCCTCTACTTTACCACTAAGCCTACTAATCTAAGCTAATATTTTTTATAGTAGCTCTATAACTACTTATATATCCTAGGCTAATTAGCTCTATTCTTATTAATCTTTAGATACTATAATTCTAGTACTTCTAGTAAGACTAGTATATAACTATCTTTACTTTTTAGTAATTCCTTAAGACCGATACGTGACTATTTTTAAAACTTAGTATCTAGTAATTCTATAAGACCGGTATATAACTATCTTTACTATTTAGTAATTTCGTAAGACCGGTACGCGACCGTCTTTAATACTTAGTATTTAGTAATTCTATATTTAATATATTTCTTAGGTATAAAGTTCTAGCTAATATTAAGGCTTAATCTTAGAATAATTACTAAAAGGTTTATTATACTATATATAAGAAGCTAAAACTTAAGAAAAGAAAAGAAAGAAGAAAAATAATTAATTTAAATATAGAGGTAAAAAAGAGTTATATATCTACTAAGAATTCTTCTAAAGCTTATTTTTACTACTAGGCTTCTAGACTATAATAAGTCTTTAACTAAATAATAAAGTATTATTTATTCTAGTTATTAAATAACTTTAGAACTATAATAGATTTAGAAGATAATATAGTATTATAGTATATTATATACTAATAAGAATATAAATAAGTTACTAAAGTAGATAGTAAATATAAGACTAATAAATAAGCTATTACTTAGTAATATTATATTATACTAAGAGAGATAAATAAAGTACTCTACTATAGAATATATATAGTAGATAATTACTAGAAGTAAGGTCTAGATACTATAAAATACTTAGAATAGTATAATAAGGTACTAGAAAGAATAGCTTAGACTATAAAAGATATTAAAGATATATCCGAGCTTATAACTATTAGAATAAATAATATAATAGCTTATTTAGTAATAAAGAAATAGATTAGTATAGTATTAGAGAAGGATAGCTATAGAGTAGTCTTTTATTCTCTTCTAAATAGACTTTCCTTAGCGAAAGCTAAATATATATAATTAATCTAATATTATTATTTATATCTAATATCCTCGAATATTACTTCCTCGGATATACTTATTTCCTTAGTTATATTAGTTTAGATATATATATTTAAAAACACTTATTTTTCTTTACTAAGAAGAATAGATAAAAGTATATAGTTAGAAATTTAGTTCTTTCTTCTAATCTTATATAGTTTAGAAAGGCCCACCTATAGTTTAATAAATAATTATATACGAGTATAATATTATAGACTATAATTATTTACTATCGGGAAATAATACTACCTCTCTATCTCTACCTATTTATAGCTATACCGGTAAGACCTAGTATATCGATAATACTATAGTATTAAGATATTCTTAAACTATACTAAGTCTTAGCGGTATATACTATACTAATACTAACTTATACCGAACTATTTTAATTACTACTTATATAACGACTCCTTAGCTACGGTATAAAAGGGTCTAATATTTATATATAAGGATTATAATACTAACTAGTATATCTTATATATTTACATTTAACTTTATTCTATAATAATAGTTGATATACGTGCCTTATATACTTATTATAATATAAGCTAATCGACCTCTATTCTCTTTATATAAGTAATTTAGTTTTCGTCCCCTTCTATATCGACTAATAAATAGGTATTCTTATAATACTTATACCGCCTTCGTCTTATCTATATTATTCTTAACACGACTAGAGCTCCTTTAACTAAGCCCTAAGGCTAAACTACCTAGATGTTCTAAAATTAATTCTATACCTAGCCTTTTATCGCGCTGTTATTCGCTTTAGCTCTAGCGATAAAGAATAGCCATATAGTCGCGGCGATAATCGGATCGTTCGGTAATATATTCGAGAGCTAGATTTAGATCTTAACTATTAAATTTTCTAGATCTTAGAGTATTTATAAAGTAGGTAACTTTATTAATAGAATATAAATTAGGTAGATATAAGTTACGGCCTAGTACGTAGAAGCGATATAAGTACGTACCGCAAAATTAGAATAAGAAGAATATATTTAAATATTAGCTATCTATATATACGGATCGAATAATCTTACAGACTTAAGTAGTAGTATTACGAACCCCACGGGCGTTAGTCCCATACGGGTAAATATCCCTTAAGGGACAGGAATTCTTACGGGAGAAAATCCCGCAGGGGAACACCAACTATAGAAAAACAGCGCTTAAAGAGCTTAGTTAGAAAGTAGGCGGCGCGATAGAATCCCGTAGGGGAATAACTCCCTTAAGGAAACGGTTCCCGCACGGGAAGGCCGAAGCCACAATCGCAAGGGACTATAGTCTAGCGGTATAATACTCCCTTAGTAAGGGTCGCGGGCAGAATCCAGGAAACCGGTAGAGAAGCACGTTACGCGATAATAAATAAGGTAAATATCGCTATCGTTCGCAGAAGAAGGTTAGAAGTCGGATTCTAGAAAATAGGCGTTAGCGCCCGAGTTATATGGGCCCCATAAGGACCTACTAGAATTAACTTAATCTAAGGACACTAATCTAATACTATTAATCTAGCCGCTTTAATCTAGCTATATCGATCTAGATTATTATAACTCTTCTACAGTATATAGATATACTTATTAGATAGTACTTTAACCTCTATAGTTAACTTAAGATTCTAATATAGACTTATTAGAGGTAATAAGCCTAACGCGTACCGCGCCCTAGCCTATTACGTAATTACTACCTATCGTTCTAATTCTTTACCCTTCTCTTATTCTTTAAGGTAAACCTTACTATTACTCGACCCTACTAGGTAATTCTAAAGCCTAGTAGAAGAGGCCGCCGTTACACTTTAACTACTATCCTTGTAAGAGAAGGTAGTTCCGAGAAAAGAAACGACTAACGAAAGATAGTATTATCTAATACTTAACGCTAACTAAGTAATATAATAAACGACGTCGATATAAACAATAACGGTTCCCTATAGCTAACTATAGCCGACCTTTTTCAGGTTATCCAAGATATGCAGGGCTAGATCGGCGAGCTACGCGGACAACTTTAGAAGTAGACTAACGAGAACACCTAGCTCTATTAATAAGTAAACGAGCTCCGTAACTAGGCTATCCCTACTCCGGCACTAGCTCCTATTATAACTCCCCCGACGGATCTTACGTCTAGAAACGAGTCACCGGCCCAAGTTAAGAAAACTACTACGAAGACGGCTAAACCTAATCTCTTCTACGGTAATCGAAAGAAGCTCTAAATCTTTCTATCTTAACTCGACCTTTACTTCTTCTTTAACTCTCGCGAATTCGAAAGTAAGGATTAAAAGGTTATATTCGCTACTACGTATCTACGCGATACCGTAGCCTAGTAGTTCGAACCCTACCTTAGGGACCGCATGAGTAAGGAACTAAGCTAATAGAAGAAAGATACTAGTAAAATCTTCGCTAGCTATAAGTACTTCGTTAATTAAATTAAATAGAGCTTCGGCGATCTAGATAAGGTATATAAGGCACGCCGAGCCATTATAAATATCTAATAGAAAACCTTAGTAGCCGAGTATACTACTAAGTTCTAGAAGGCCACGGCCTACCTCGACGACTAGTTAGACCGCGCCTTTATAGATTACTACTACCGAGGACTTAAGAAAAAAGTTAAGAATTAACTTATAACCTAGAACGACCCTAAAATACTAGACGAGCTTATTAAGCTAGTAATTAAGTGCGATAACTGCCTCTTTAAGCGATAGATGGAGCACTATAAAGGAAATAACTATGGAGCTAATACTTCGCGCCCTACACGTTCTAAATATACTTAAGAAGGAGGCGACGCTATAGAATTAGATGCTACTTAACGAAATAATAAGGGCTATAAACAACGACCCTAACGTTAGTAAATAAAGTAAGAAATAAAACGTTTTAACTAAGGACTCTATATCTACTACGGTAATAAGTAGAACCCCCAACACCGCTACCTATAACGAAATAAAACCGGTAAGACTACCGCTAGCGCTACCTAGAAAGAAGAAGAACCCCGCTTCGCATCTACTATAAGTAAGAAAGTTAACTATATAGCTATAAGCTAGACCGCCTACTTTAACGATAACTATACTATCTACTAGAGCGATAAGTAAGCTACCGAATAGTACTCCTCTAAATTCTAATAGTTAAACCTAGCTATATGTAATAAGGAAATACTAAAAATCGAAGACCTTATTAATAATTTTCCCCTAGACTAAGAATTCGTTAATAGTAGCATAGGAGAATTTTATAAGAGTATAACTAAAAGTAAAGATAGTATATAGTTAGGAGATACCCTAATACTATCTAATAAATAGAATACCCTCACTAAACTAGAAGTTCTAGCCGAGAGATATAATATTAGCAGCTACCTATAGGACGAATAGGGTAACCGTACCTAGACAATATAGATTCTATATTAAGAAAGCCTCGCTTTAACGGTTATCTAGAAATAGCGCTAGAATACGCTTTAGAAAACTCGGATCGAATAAGATAGGAAAAGATATAAACTCTTAATAACTAGAAACACGACGCTTCTTACGTGCTACTACTAAGGAATCTCTATACGCGAATAAGCGGACTATAACTTCCTTTAAGAACTCGCGAGAATTCTCTGCTAGTACGAAATAGTAACTATCTAGAACCGTATACTATAGTAAATCCCCGACGAGAAACTCAACCGTCCGACCTTTAGATACTAAGTATGAAAGGACCGGGTCTATTAGCGAAGATAGCTAAATAATGGTAACTAAATCCGTTAAAAGTAAGCACACCTATAAGTTAACAAATAGAAAGACTATGTAACGGCGGCCTCTTCCACTAGGCTTTAGAATTACCTAGTAGGGTCGGGTAGTGGTAAGGTTTACCTTGGAGGACAAGAGAAGGGTAAAGGATTAGAACGATAGATAGTAATTACGTAATAGGTTAGGGCGCGGTGCGCGTTAGGCTTATTACCTCTAATAAGTCTATATTAGAATCTTAAGTTAACTACGAAGGTTAAAGTACTATCTAAGAAGTATATCTATATACTATAGAAAATATATAGTAATCTATAGATAGTAGTAGATAGTTAGCATCCTTAGTTATCTAAGTATTATAGAGAATAGTCGTGGTTCTTTATTATCTAGTAGGCCCTATGGGTCCTACGTAACTTAGGCGCTAAGGCCTATTTTCCGGAACCCGACTTCTACCCTAATAAGCGGATAATATATTCGATATTCTCTTATTCGTTCCTTATACCCGAAGTTAATTTCCTAGATCTATACCCTTTTTCTATAGGTGTCTTTCCCCTACGGGAACTTAGTCCTACTATTCTTCTAGGTAGTTACTATGTTACGCGGGCGTCGTTTCCGTGCGGGCTTCTATTACTACTAGGCTTAGGGCTATATGCGCCGTCTTTTCTTAAGGCTAGTTTTCCCGTACGGGCGTTCCGGCCGTGCGGCTCTACTACCCGTAAGGGTTCTTAGTTCCTGCGGTGCCTTTTTCTATACGGGCTTTCTACCCGTGGGGTTATAAAGCCTTTATCCTCTAAGGTTCGTAATACTATCCCCCTTCTTAAGAATCTTCGGCCCGAAGATTTATCTACTTATCTATATCTTAGGTTTCCCTTATTCTTTCTTCCTTTCCTTTAGTAAATTTTTACGATACCTCCGAAACGTAAGCGTACTAAATAGATTCTTCTAGATAAGCGTATTAATCGCGAGGGCTACGAGATACCCGTCTCTTATTTCTCTTATTTGCTCCTAGCTTCTAAGAATAAGCCTGTAGAGTACTAAATAGATATTAAGAGCTCTTCCTATTATAGAAAGTATACTCGTCATAGTCGGACTACTTACGATAGCGGAGGTCTCGATACTATAGACTATATATTTTATTCCTATCGTCTCCTACTATTACTAATATTTAACTCTAGTTAACCGTCTCGATCGGGCGCGCGCTAAAGTGCGTACGGACCGGGAGGAGACTCGTAAGACTATATAGGCCGTAATAGCCCATTTATCTCGTTTAGAGAGATAGGAGGATCTCTTAGAGCGTCGTACTTATTTAATACTCTCGAAGAAGGCTATAACCGTAGAGAAGTTAGAGAAGTTAGACTATCTTAAGTCGGTTCGTGAGGCTGCGGATCCTATTAACCCCGAAAATACTAAGAAGAAGCGATCGCTAAAGCGTTTACGTAGCGACGCCTTAGCTAATATCGTTATAGAGTCGTTCTAGTCTATTAGGTCTTCTAGCATTAGTTCGGGTTCTGCGCCTCCTAAGGGTTCCGAGCTAGTAAATTAGGTGCGGTAGTCTCCGTTTTTCGACTTTAATTTTAGGTTCTTTATGTATAACTGGTCGGCGGTATTAGTCGATCTAGGTTTCGGCGATAAAACTTATTAATAAGTTCTTAATAATCGTAGAGTTCCGGTAGTTCCTAGGTATTATCCTAGTCTCTCTTCTATTTAAGGAGGTATCTAAACTAACTATTAATATAGCTACTATCTAGGACTTATTCTATGTTCTAGTCTTTATTTTCGTCGGCGTCTAGATTTTTCGGTATAATTTCTTTCGTTTAGCGTAATAGTGTAGCGTCTTAAGGCGTCGGTTCGAGTAGGGTAACGTAAAATACTAGGTGTATCCGCATAGTATCTAGTAATCTAAGGCGGAAATTAACCTTCCCGATTTATTCTTCGATTTCGAAGGGGCCGACTTTTTTAAAGTTTAATTTTTTACTTAGTCGGTCGTTCTTCTTTTGTTTAAAATTTTTACTAAGGAGATAAACTTTATTTCCTCTCTTAAGCTTTAGTGCCTTCTAGTGCCGTTTATTATAGTATTTACCTATTTATAGGGCTACAAATTCGAGGTCTAGGTATAGTTATATATAGAGTACCTTTAGCTAGTCTACTTTAAGAATTCCTTTTTAGGCTAATAACTCGCTTAGTATCGGATATCTATAGGCTATTAGCTCGTACTCGTAGTTAGCGTAGAACGGTAATTCTTATATAGCTAACGCCTTCAAGCTATTATAGGCGAATTAGGCGAGCGGTAGTAGCTTAACCTAATTATCTTACGTATAGTTAAGGTAGTAGCGCAGGTATTATTCTAGTATTTAGTTTATTTATTCCGTCTGGCCGTCCGTTTATGGGTGTATTATTATAGAGAGCTTATATTTAGCGCTAAGCTATCGAGTAAGCGATTACTAGAATCGAAATATAAATAGTCGATTTCTATCTAATACGAGTTCTTTTAGTAATCCGTAGTTACCGAAAATTATTCTAAGGAATATATAGGCGAGT
>JAJJID010000412.1:0-35912 GCA_022204955.1 Macrophomina pseudophaseolina | reverse complement strand
TAAGGGCGCTTGATTGTCAGATTCTCCGCCCGTACGCGTACGCTACGCACGCCGGACTTCTTGTCTGTTTCTCCCCGTCTGCGCGCAGCCTCTTGGCCGGAGCTTGTGACCGCTTGTGAACGGGAGCGAGTCTGTGCGAGCCGCTGGCCTTGAGGAGGGGGGTGAAGGTGGGCTTGGCGAATAATGGCAACACGGCTGATTGTCGTGGGCTGTCCGCTTTGGGTAAATGTTTGCGCGGAGGAGGCGGTGGATGGTGGAGTTTGTGGGAGGGGCGAGGAGGGGTGCCAAGATTCACCACTTATCTGTTAAGCAGAGGATGGGGGGTGTTGCAGCGGGGATGGATGGGGCTCGACGCTAAGATGGATTGTAGGTGTCCATACTCCCTAGGGCCTTGGAGATATATGAATATGGAGTCGTTTGTCATCTCTGTGTCGCACCAGATTTAGGGATGTATTTCACTGCTGCTGGGACGTTATCAGATTGAAATCTAACAGCGCATCATTTCAGTGCCTTAGGCAGGAGAGATCAACCATTACCGCAGTCTCACGAACTCCCACTCGCATGTTTCAAAAACCTCCGAGCCCAGCCATTCCTAAAAGTTCGTATACGCCCGTCGACAAGATGCTTAATGCAACTAATCTACGTCCGAATAAAAAAGCCATCTCGAACTTCCGCGCACAAGAATTTGGTGAGCTGAAAGTTGTGGAGTTTGGGGATCTATCAATGTACCAAGTGCCACCAGCCTAGTAGAGTATGTGATTTCTGGATGATCCTCGTCGAAGAAGAAGAAGAACAAGCTGAACTCGCTTAGAACGCCACGACTGACTGAGATCGTTTGGTACCTTCTAGAGTCCTGAAACCCCTTGAAGTCAGGCTTGAAGCGTAATACTGGAGCCCAGGCGCAAAGCTCTCCTACGGTAGGATTGGGGCCCGGCGGTGGCCCTTTTTTGGTTTCTGATGGCTCTGAAAAATAAGGTCTACCGATTATTGAAGTCTTTTTTCCTCCAGTGGAATTTGGGACTTCTATCTCTTGCCAAGACATATTCGAACGTCCGTCGAGCATTCCAGAACGTGCGTGTTTTGCGTAGTACCACTTACTACTGAAAATATACCTTATGTCTATGTTGCTACTGAAAGGACTGATTGCCTGGGCGAAATCGATGGGCCCCTTCCAGGAACTCCAGGACCAGCTTGACGGTGCAGAAGCGGTTTCCTGGCGAGGAAGTCTGCGAGACTCCCCAAAAGGATACCATAGAAGACTATGAGGCAGATAATTGCTGGGAATCCCACGAGCTTCAACTATGTTTACGCTGCTTGGGAATTTGTTGAAGATTCCCGCAAAGGCGTATAGTATGTCCTCCTGAAAACTCAGCTCTTTCCTGCCGTATGCGGACACGGCATCAAAGTATTGAGTCATTTTCCGGGATCCTTGTTGATCTGTGAGGCAGAGATATGGTGCGGAATCGTAATCACGTCTGTCTGCAGGTCGTACGCTCCAGATGGGAGGGCCATGCCTGACTCTGTCTTGCAGCTTGGGATTCTCGAGTTCGTAGCCTTCTCTGCATTGCGAAGCCTTACAGACGAAGAATACCTCGTACGTGGTGAAGTACAAGCATCTCTTTGAAAGACATTGCTCCTGGTAGGTCCAAGCTCTGGTGTCCCAGCGGGATTTCCGGACTTGCTCTACCAAGCAGGACGCAAGCTCCAACGAGTCATCCGCAACTATGACTGATGTCGACGCTTCATATATTCTTTCATCTCGAGCCCGGATTCCAGGTAGGCCTTCGGCGGCGTCGAGACCGGCAGCAGCAATCACTGTTAAGGTAGCACCTTCGTATACTCGGTCCATTCCGTGAATGAGGCGTTTCTTCTCATCCTCATCGTCTTGGATGATACAAAGTGCATCAACCCAGAGGAACCGCAAACCGATATCGTGGACGAGTTGCATGGCGTGTCGCACCATGAGCGGAATTGTCTTGCTAGTGATGGCAGCCAGGCTCTCTTCCTCCAGGGCACGGCTTTCCGATAACTGTGAGACGTTCCATCGCATGCACTTCACAGAAGATTCACTGCAGTTCCCCCAGACGTACGAGAGCGCAGCGTACTTGCAAACCGTCTGTTGCTGCACCAGACATTCATTGATGACATCGATAAGGCGGAACCCTTGGCGACTCCGAAAAAGATGGTTGCTGAATAAGTTTCCTGATCCCCTTGAGTGACCGTGGTCCATGCAGGTGCTCATCCATCTACAGACCAAGTCCGTATCCAAGAATTGCCCGATCGGCCGGCGAAGGTGAGATGCCGAAGGTGCCGCAAGATCACTCACTTGTGCTGAGCTGCTTGTACGTAGGTTCTCCAGCTCCAACAGTACGAATTGCAAGTCGCCTTCCACTTTTGAGTTTCGGTATCCTAAGTGAGGATGCGGGCGGAAACCCCTCAACTGCCAATATTAAGCGTAGCTCGCGAGGCTCATGTTTGATGTCCCGTCCTTCTTTGCGAATAGAATACCGCCAACTCCTGCTCTTGAAAAAGAGCGAATTTGGGGGCTTTTCTTGTTGTTGACAACCGGTCGGCCAATTCAAAGATAATGCCTTCGATACCAGGGCACAGAAGGGGCAAGTAGGATCCGCGAAATCTTCTAGGCGCCCCGCTTTCGTCGCTCTGACCTCTTGCTGAAAGTAGCGATCAATATCCAGGTTGGAACATATCCAGCAATGTTGGTTGTTTCTAGGCGCTTGGGGGTGTAGCTTCCCGTCCGATAAATGCGAGTACGTGCGAGAATCTGGATGTTGCGTGCCAAGGTGGCCGTCATCTACTCGATTTCGCTTCGCGGGCTTATCCAAGGGAGAATTTTGGATCGCAACATCGTGGTGTGTAGACATGTTGATGAAAAAGAGCCATGCAGAGATGGGTTGCACGGGCAATGAAATCGGCAAGAGTCTGGGAGATGGAATTTAATATACAGCGAAGATCCGATCGAGAGTCACAAGATTCTAGTCTTTGGATGGCTTTGCTACTCAGTCGCCGCCACAGTTACACAGAATTGCGGTGTCTATCGAGAGATATAGCTGAGATGTGGCGCAGTAACATTGGCCAACCGGCTTATTCACAAGTATGACGGGAAATTCGATGAACGTGGCGCACGAATTAGCCCGTGGAAAAATGCATGTGCTTGCTCGAGGGCATTGATCCAATGACTTGCGCGCCACCTGTCAGCATGCATGGCAAGTCGTGCTTCGATGCATTGGCGCAAATCAAAAGGGGTATACCTGGGTATGTATGTACGTGCAATGCGCTTTTATTTTATTTTTTCCCTTTCCGCAAAGAACACATCCAGAATGCCAGTATTTTTCGATGCAGCAAGACAGCACAAGCTTCAATCGATTCTGGTATCACGTCTAGCCAGTCTAGTGGAGCGAATGAAGCGAGGTGCAGCACCGCATACTCGATGCATTACACAAGGCCCAGCTGTAAGCAGGGCTGATCACCGCGTCTGCCTTTCGCTCCGCCTTTTCGTTAGATGCCTGCTCCACGCCAGCGGCCCCGCACACAGCCTCAACCTACTGCGGGCATCTTTGGATCTGTATGAATAGAAAAATGGGACCAGGCCCTTTCGATAATTTCCGTCTGATCATACGACCGCATTGCTGACACCGCTCCCGATCTTCCATCATGGAAGCAGCTGTAGGCCACCATGCGGGTTTGTGGTGCCTGTTGCAAGTCCACCTTGCTTATCCCTTGGAGCGCTGGCCACGGTGTTGTCGAGCGATCCGCTGCGCTGCGGCCTCGCTATACTTTGTTTGAGCCACGATGCGTGCTAAACAGGCTCAGAAAGGTTTTGCAACCTTCCTGCTCTCGGTCAGGCCAGTCTTCGGATCCCTGAACTCCTTCCAACTGATTGGATACATCTGGTTCTCTGCCTCGCTCTTAGCCATTACGACGCCAAGCTCGTTGGTCGCTGTGGACAGGTAGTAGTTCGACTGGTCTCCCAGTGAGATCTACGGCCATGTTAACAACTCGGTCGACAAATAGTCCCTGCTTCAAGGAAAGCCACTCACCACGACACCCCTCACGATATCCCCGACCCTAAACATATCCCCAATTTTCACTCTGTCCTTCTCCGTCGCTCTGACATCCTCCCTCCGAATGATACCCTGAAAGCCCTCCCTGCACACAGTCTCGCCCACGACCAGTATCTCCACCGTCGCCTGCCTCGGCGTCAAGCGCGTCACACGCGCCAAAACTATCGAATCCACCTCAGGCAAAATGTTCGACGCGCCAATGCTCGCGTACGCGGAGCCGGTCTGCGCGCTCGGGCGGGCGATTGAGAGAGCGGACATTGACGAGGCACTCGTCGAGGCACCAGCGGCGACGCGCTTCAGCGGCTTGGTCTCGCTGACAGGGCCGAGCAACGAGGCGCAGAGCTGCGCATCGTGGATGTGGATGCCCGGACCGGGCGCGTATTTGGAGGATGAGCCGAGCGGCTGACCGGGGAGGGCGAGGGCTGGAAGCGACATTGTGGTCCGGGGGGGTGGTGGAGCCGAATCGTTGCTGCGGAGTGAATAGCTATCTCGACGGAGGGTTTGTTTCGCGCTGGACGCGGTGAATTTTGAGATCACGTGGGGCGGAGCTTGCGCGGGGTTAAGATTACCGCCGGATGACGTCTTGTCGTGACGAGCCGGCGCGAGACGAAGTCAGCCGAAGCGGGGCGGAAGCTTTCGCGTTCACGATAGCTCTCCGCCCGCGCTTACTCAATTGTCGCCGCTGTCCTCCTCATGAGTTTTCTCGCTACTGTAATTAAGAGAGCGCCGTACCAATCCGCTTTTCGCTTGACACCCAGGGTGAGCTTCGAATCAACTGAGCTCTGGAGTGACGGCTGACTGGGACGTAGCTATCTACCGCACGCACCATGCATATCCAATCAATTCCGATGTGTAGGTCGACGCCAGCACCACCAAGGTGCACAACTGCTAACTCTCGGCGCGCTAGGGGAGGGGACGGGCAACAACTATGCCTACCTCGTATCCGACGACAAGACCAAGGATGCGGTGATCATTGACCCAGCCAACCCTCCGGAGTATGTCCTACCATGACCTTGAATAAGCAATCGCTGATTGGATTTACCCAGGGTGCTCCCCGTGCTCAAGCAACAGACCGAGAGCGGCTCAATCAAGCTTTCGAAGATCATCAACACGCACCACCATCACGACCATGCCGGCGGCAACGGCGAGATCCTGAAGCACTACCAGCTGCCCATTGTTGGCGGCAAGGACTGCGCGCACAAGACGGAGACGCCTGCACACAAGTCGACCTTCACCATTGGCGAGGGCATCAAGGTCACGGCTCTGCATACACCTTGCCACACTCAGGACAGTATTTGCTACTTCTTTGAGGATGGCAACGACAAGGCTGTGTTCACGGGAGACACGCTGTTCATCGGTGGATGCGGACGCTTTTTCGAGGGCAACGCCGAGGAGATGCACAAGGCACTGAACGAGACCCTTGCCGCATTGCCGGATGATACCAAGGTCTTCCCCGGCCACGAGTACACCAAGGGAAATGTCGCTTTTTGCAAGAAGGTCCTCCAGAACGATGCCATCGCGAAGCTGGACACTTTCTCGCAGGAGAACAAGCAGACGCAGGGCAAGTTCACTATTGGAGATGAGAAGAAGCACAATGTTTTCATGAGGGTCGATGTAAGTCTCCAGTAGCGATTTTGTTCATGCATGGTTAACTAATCGACTTCAAGGACCCTGAGATCCACAAGGTCGTCGGCAAGTCAGACCCGATCGAGGTCATGGCTGCTCTCCGCGAGATGAAGAACAAGTCGTAGGGCATGTAGATAGAATGAATATGGCCGTCGTATGACTCTTGCCAGTATTGCTACCTGTGATGTCGAGAAATAAGAGAAGAAAGATCAAGTGCCTCAGTTTGGCGCCTGTGATATGCATTGTAACAAGCAAGACCTCTAAACTCCAGCGCAATGCAATGCTTGACCGACTGCGAAGCCGCATTAATACAATCCAAACTTGTTCCACCACGTATAGCCAAATACTATGAGTACACTCGCCGCAGCATACCACTTCTCCATCTCCACCACTGTCCAAATCCATAGCACCCCCACCGGCGGCGCCCTCTTCATGACAGCGTAATACCCAAACATGTTCCCGGCATACACGCAGTAGCAACCCGCAGCCACAGCCGTCGCGAAGAAAAACGCCTGCCTCGCCCTCGGGAAGCGCATCGCCGTCGCCGTCTTAAACAAGTACACGGTAAACCACAATATCGGGGCCACCTGCGCGGTCCTGCCCCAAATCTCCTTCCACTCGATCTCCTCCCGATACTGATTGTGCACCAGCACATCCAGCGTGAAATGCACCGTGCTCAGCGTGAAGGCGTACAGCAGGGCCTCGGCGCCGGGCCCGATATCATCGTCGCTGGTCACGCGCACGCCGTCGATGGGGAACTCGACCTCCTCGCCCTCCAGGCTCGACACGTCCTTGCCGGTGCGGTTGAGCTCGCGCATGCGCTCGTCGGCGATCTCGTAGAGGGTTTTGCCCTTGGGCCCGGAGAAGTCGGCCATGGCCATGGGGATCCCCAGCTCGTTCTCCGTCGCGTGGTCGTCGGGCAGCTTGGAGTAGTCGATCTTGGAGGCTTTGGGCGCTTTTGCGGAGGAGAGAGGCGCGCCGGCGGCCTTTGCAGCGGCGCGGCGTTCTTTGCGGTTGCGGGGTTGGGGGTCTGTATCCGCCATGGCGAATGGTTTGAAGCGGATACTTCGGTCGAAGAGATGGGCGACAGGCGGCGGTATAGGGGTGCGGGTGTGGTGATGTGGAAGCTGGTGAGCTCTGTCGGGAGCTATGAATAGTTCACGAGCTCCCGCGGCTCTGCGGACGCGGGCCGGAAAGCTGGGCTGAAGCTCGGCGTCTCCACAAGAAACGCTCCCGACGATCGGAGCGGCCGAGCGGCCATGGGGCGGGCGACGTCAGGGTCCAGACAGCAGCAGCTCCCATCCAGCCGGAGCTACAGCTTTCCCTAGCCCACCTTTTTCTCCGCGCGTCCCCAGGATACTATGAAGGTCAACACCATCGCTTCCGCTCCTTCTCCAGCCATTGAGCGCTGAGCTCATCAGATTCGCGCCAACAGCACCTTCTCAAGATGTCCTGGCTCACCTGGGCCGCCGTCCCTATCCTGGTCGCCGCGCTGTGGGTGTACACGGTGCACATGAGCCGCTCGCTGCCTACGCTGGAGGGCAAGCGCATTGCGCTGCTGATCGCCCACCCTGACGATGAAGCCATGTTCTTCGCGCCCACGATCCAGGCCCTCACACGACCAGAGCTGGGGAACCACCTCAAGATCCTGTGCCTGTCGAGCGGTCAGTCCTGAAAGCTATACACCCTATAGCATCGCCACAACATGCTGACCACCATGCTCCCACACAGGCAACGCCGATGGCCTCGGCGAGACACGCAAGCGAGAGCTTCTCAAAAGCGGCATGCTCCTCGGCCTGCGCAGCGAAGATGACATGCTAGTCATCGAAGACGAGTACGCGCTGCACTCCCCCTCCCCTCCGCCCCCCTCCCCCAAACGCCCACACACTGACATCGCGCCCACACAGCAACTTCCCCGACTCGATGACCGCGACTTGGTCGCCCAAACACCTCACCGCCCTGCTCTCCAAAGCCTTCGCCCCAAACATGACAACGACGCCGGCCACGCGCGCCCCGGCCGCGACCATCGACGTCCTGCTCACCTTCGACGCGCACGGCGTGTCCGCGCACCCGAACCACCGCTCGCTGTACCACGGTGCGCACGCCTTCCTCAAGGCCCTCATGCAGCGGCACGCCGGGTGGGAGTGCCCGATCAAGCTGTACACGCTGACGAGCGTGGGGCTCGCGCGCAAGTACGCGAGCGTGCTGGACGCGCCGGCGACGGTGGCGGCGACGCTGCTGCGCAGGAAAGAGGTCGGCGCGTTCCCGACGCCGCTGATGTTCGTGAGCGGGCCGCGGGAGGTGCGGAGGGCGCAGGGCGCGATGGTGCACGCGCACAAGAGTCAGATGGTTTGGTTTCGGTGGGGGTGGATTGGCATTGGGAGGTACATGGTGGTGAATGATTTGAAGAAGGAGAAGGTGGGGTAGGGGGAGCGGTTGTGCGGCAGAGACTTTAGCAACGAGAGGTCTGCCCTGGAATGAGATATTTACATTGCAAGCATTCCTCAGCAGGTGTTGCGTCTTTCGTGGTGAGGACGGTTGTATATGTGTAAGTGTACTGAGAGAATGATTGCTGTCTACCTTTTCTTTACAGGTTATGCCCCTCACAATCCGCCGCTTCTGGTATCTGGCTATGCCATTTTGCAATGCGCTCCGCACTCCAATGCAATTACGTTAAGGCATTGAGAGAACAACCAATCATCGAGGGGGATCAAAAAAAATTACAAAGAAAGCAGAAGAGTATCTCCTCCCTCACAGATCCCTCTCCTCCCAACCCGCTACTCGTCCCCTACACGTAAACATAACAAAACGGCCCATCAGTCGTACTCATCACATCCCTCACCTTGTACACCTCGTCGGTCACGAACCCCAAGTCCATCGTGTCCTCGAACGTGACGTTCGGGCTGGGCGGGCTATTCAGTAGGGTGCCCGTCCCACTCAGCGCCTTGGACCCGTACAGGCGCTCGTCGCGATCCAGCTGTTGCCACTGCCACCACAGCCGGTCGACGTTGGCGTGGTGCAGGTAGAAGGCAGGCTCGGCGGGCGACACGAGGAAGTCGCCGCCCGGGTCGCCGCCGATGCTGTAGTGGCCGCCGCCGTGCACGCCGATCTCGCCGTCGCCCGGGTAGGCCTGCATCGTCATCTGGAAATCGTAGACGTCGTGCGTGTCCCGCAGGAGGTGCAGGACGCCGGTGGCGTTGGCGTGGCGTTTGTTGACCTGGCCGGGGAGGGAGGTGGTCAGTGGTGAGGTTTCTCTTGGGGGTTTGCTTCGAGGGGAGGGAGGGGGTTGGCATACAGCGTCGTTGAGGTCTCGGCGCAGGCAGCGCGGATTCCAGTTGAAGTCGTCGCTCTTGGCCTGGGTAAGCGAGGCGCCGACTGTGGTGCCGTTCAGGACGGACAGGCCGACGGGGCCGAGGTTGACTGTTTGGCTGTGATCAGCGCTCTGTCTGTACAGAAATGCGTCATGTAATACGCGGGAAACTTACCAGTGTAATTGGCAAAGGGGCCGCTGGTCACGCAGCCGCCACCAGTACCGGCTGGGAGGGTCACCGGGTTGGCGCCGGCTCCGACGACGTAGGCACCCACTTCGTCGATGTTCTCGCCGTTGCCGCCCATGCTGGTCGGGGAGCCGTCGAAGAGCGCGGACGTTTCCAGACCGGTTTCAGCGGTCTTGGTCCAGTCCCAGTATGGATGCGCGCCGGTGTAGCCGCACTCATTGCGAAGGGTCTGCTCGTACTGCGATGGCTGTTAGCGTATTGTGTTGCCTCGTGGTGAAGAGAAAGAGGGTGTAAATACGTACTTGCCAGACGTACCATCTATGCCAGGACAAGAAAGTGGCCTAAAAGGATTGTCAGCAAGATTTGCTGGAAGAGGGATGAGAAAGTGGTGTAGTACCGAGTAATGGACGAAGAAGGTTTGATTGATGTGGGCTACCACCCAGTCATCGAAATATGTCTTTGCGCCTGGAGCAAGGGAGGACGGTGTCTTCGGCGGCTTGCTCTGCAGACACAGGACTGCGTTGGTGTAGGATATCCTATCTTCGGGACTGAGATCACTCCTGGAAGGTGCTTTAGCGATTGCGGCTTTGGTAATGTACGACAAGCCAGGCTGTGATTGGTTGCGAAGATCATTGCACCAGTAAGGCTAGACCGAAAGCAGGAGCCTGACGGGGCGACAATGTGATAGAGGCACCAAGAGAACACAGGAGCTGATCAACTTACCACTCCTTGCGGTAGACAACCTTATCGGCTGTGCAGCTTCCCTCTTTTGGGAGGTTGCGCAGGGCAGTGGTCAAAGCATGCTTAGAAAAGCCGTCGAGTGAAGCGGTGCTAGGGTTGAAGGCGCTCGGCAAGCCCCAGGGACTATCATAGCCGGGCGCGGCAGGGGCAGCACGAGCTGCAGCAACCAACAGCCCGGCAGCCGAAACAAGTTGACTTAAACGCATGGTTCCAGGGAAGAAGATGGTACTAAAGCCCAGGAGGGGGATTAACGGGGGGAGAGGATCGCGGCCTCTTAAAGAGTCGGCTCTGCGGCAGGAGGCACTCTCTGAGATCGGCAGGATAAATGAACAAATGGAGACCAACTAAAGGGGACGATGGCCCATGGAGTAGTCCGAGGGAAGAGAGACTCGGTAGCAAGGAGATGCTGGTGTAGATGAGAATGTCAAGCGTTCGGCAAGACCTATCCTCTCATTTATATCCAACAGGAGACTCCTTCAAAGACCTGCTCGAAGGTTTGGGTCGGCGAGTCGGCAACGCTATCGTCGGCTCCGCAGTGCGACAATGGGGGCATCTTGGGATCAGACTCGCGGGCTAGTGCAATTTCTATGATACATGTCTACCTTAGGGCCTGACAATTGATACGAGTGGCCAAGCTGTTGGCGAAGACCTAACGGCGCGGTCATGGCAGCTGGGCACATCCCTGACGGTGCGGGATTGACTCTCTTGGCCACATATTGCGCATAGGGCATCCCAGATCTGCACGGCCAAAAGCCAGGTATGGGAGCCAGGAAGGGAAAGGCGGGCGGTTGTGCCACTCCGCGAAAGGTGGCCAAGATTACACCGACAGCATCAGTTGACAATCGAGGCTGAGGGCGTGCAGAGCAGGCTGGTGGGCAATGCGGCGCCCCTCTTTCTCCGGGCGAAGCTCGTGCTCTGGGGTAAGCAGACATGCGTATCGGTGAAGAAGTAGGGCGATCAAGTGCTGGGCCGGCCAAGACACCACAAATTGCCGATAGGGCTGTGGCTGAAACCGGCAGTTTGGAGTGACGATCGTGGCAGACAGTGGCTGTTGTGTGGATTCGAAACGCAGCTGAGTGAGCGTGGCTTTCGCTAAGGTTGGGGCCAGGAAGCACGGCATCTGCGCTGGCGGGCGGTTAAGACAAAGTCGGCCAGCCGCGACTCGCTGGGCTCGGCTCTGCTGCAGGCCCTCAAAGTCGATGATGTGCCGCCTCGGCCGAGCTCAGACGGCGAGATGGCGACTGAGATCTGATGTCGACCGTCGGAAATCGTTGGAGCCGAAGGAACGGACTCCCGGTGTTCCTGGCCCTCCCGAGCGAGTAGCTGCACTGCACAGCACTGCACTGCTGCCTGCATCGCCCCAGAGGATTTAGCCGCAGGGCAGATCATTGCGACTTCGAGCTGACTTGACACTCTCCACACCTGCCTCCGCTTCGTGGGTCGACTCTGCTGCACGGGCAATGTGTCAGCAAAACCGCTTCTCCTGCAGGTGGAGTTGAACACCGTCCGCTGGACGGCGTTTCCGAGAGCTCCACTCTCTGGGCAGGTCTATTTCGAGCGACTACATCCTGACCGGTTCCCCGAGCACCAGGTTTGCTACCCTGGACCTCCCGCAGGCAGCTTGGGAAACACATGTGTCATTGTTACTGATCAGGGCATTTCTGTGCTCCCCAGTCAGCACCTCACGCGACATGCTTAAAACTCGTGCCACCGTGAAGCCGTCCGCTTGGGAGCATGCGCGTCATGCGGCCCGCGCGTGCAACCTATACCGGAAGGTTATTCTCGCTGTACCACCGAACGAGCCTTCAGATTGCAGGACCGGCTCGGCATGCCGAATGCAAGAATACGGCTTGAGCACGCCGCGAGAACCGGTATGCGAGAGGGCACGGTGAGCTGCATCGTCAACCCGAACCGGACCGGAGAAGACGGTCAAGATCAGACGCTACTGGTCCGGACGGAAACGTTGTCCGAGCCAATGCCAAGATCCCTTCCAAGTGTTGAGCAGGTGGCTCATGCGGCCGGTCAGACGGTGAATGATAGAATGACTCTGCTGCTCCGTCCCCAGGTTTTGCTTGCTCTTCGCTGGTCGGCTTGCAGACGTGTCGAGCCAGAACAATAGGTAAGCCGCCACGTGCTGACCTGCGCAACAGCAGTTCCGGCCTTCCGAGCGACTTTGAAAGATGGACGAAAAGACCGAGGAGTTCATAGACTCCGGCTCGCGGAGTTTGAGCGACAGAGACACAGCTCCGAATACCCACTTGGAATCACAGAGCGAGGCCGTCGTGATTGGCTACTCCGCTTACATCGACATGACTTTCGGAGACGCTGCAAGATGTCAGTCTTGAGCCGACCGTCTCCCTCCGAGGAAAGTGGCGCGGGCCTCTCGTACGCTCGCCATCTCAGTAGAGCACACGACCAGCCATCTGGAGTATATATGCAGTTTGGAGTAGCAGTAGAGCACAGGGAGAGTGAACGTAATCAATTGAACATGAGCACCCGGAACGGAGCACCGCGCATGGGTGAGTGGGGCAATAGGCGCACCATAATAGCGTGGGGCCTGCAGACGACTGGCCCGCAATTAAGCGCAAAGAGAAGCATAAATTGTAAGCGAGTAGAGAGAGACGTACCCCGCAAAGGCAGGTGTCGACAGAAGGTTGTTCGTGATGGAGAGGAAGAGGGCCCGCGGCGCGTAAATCACGAAAGCCAGGCTCACGTGCTGGCACGACGAGCGACCCCGCTAGACCAGAAGCGGAAGGTGGGCATTGCTTATCGCCCACCCAGAGCGCTTGTGCTCCTGAAACGACCTTTGCCCATCTCCAACTCGGCCACTCCGCCGCTCCTGGGCGCCGTGTTTGCTCTCTCCTTCTGCTTTCACTGGTGCGCCCGGGTTGCCTTCTCCGTCTGGGCACGCCCCTCCCAAGGAATGCTTGTCAGGATGAAGCACTCTGGAGCTCCCCATTCGCTCCTTGGCCCATCCGTTAATGACCGGCCTGCCACCATTCCTGCTCTGCCTGCCGCGGACGAGCTCTTGGATGTTTTCCAGAAGCTATGGCCCTGCCCGATCCGAACACCTGCTTGGTCCGGCTTAGGCCTCTAACTCACCCACCCATGCCTTGCTTCAGTGAAGAGAACCCCAACTTATAAATACCGCCATGGCCGTCGATAGCCATAGCCTCCAGCGCACTCGCTCGACGCCGTCCCTCCATCAATATGCGGTCCTCCTTTGCAGTCATGGCTTCGGCCCTGGCCTCCGCCAACCTGGTCTTTGCTGCTCCCTCTGGTGACAAGAACAAGCGTTCCACCACTGTCGAGGACGGCGTCACTTATGATGTCTTTGAGCATGCTGCCACTGGTGCCAAGCTCCAATATGTCACCAATTCGGGCATTTGCGAGACGACTCCAGGAGTGAACCAGCATTCAGGCTATCTGTCCGTCGGGACGAACGCCAATATGTGGTTCTGGGCGTTTGAGGCCAGACAGAACCCCAAGACTGCTCCCCTTGTTGCTTGGTAACGCTCCAAGAATGGCCTGGAGTCGCAACCATACTGATGTTTTTCGAACAGGTTCAATGGCGGCCCGGGTTGCTCCAGCATGATTGGTCTGTTTCAGGTTCGTAGAACTATGTGCCTGCAGTGTGGCCCGTACTGATCTCTGAGCCAGGAAAATGGCCCTTGCCATTTTGTCAATGGCGCCACCGAGCCCTCCCTGAACCAGTATAGCTGGAATTCTTATGCAAACATGCTCTACATCGACCAGCCGATTGGAGTGGGATTCTCGTACGGCACGAACGACGTCACTTCCACCGAGACTGCTGCTCCCTACGTATGGAAGCTGATCCAGGCCTACTACTCGAACTTCCCCGAGTATGAGAGCCGCGACTTTGCCATCTTCACTGAGTCGTATGGCGGGTATGTCAACTTTTGCACCTCCTTGAGCGACGTCGAAGGCTAAGACAATGAACAGCCATTACGGACCTGAATTCGCGGCTTACATTCAGGAACAAAACGCCAAGATTGATGCCGGAACTCTCAAGGGCGAGAAGATTAACCTGGTAGCTCTTGGCATCAATAACGGCTGGATCGACTCCGAACTGCAAGAGAAGGCCTACATTGACTACTCTGTCAACAACACCTACAAGCAGATCATCACCCCGAGCGAGGCTACTTCCTACTACAACAGCTATCAGAGGACTTGCTTGCCTGCCGTTCAGGCGTGCGAGAAGTCGGGAACGAACAGCGCCTGCGTCAACGCCGACAATAAATGCTACAACAGCATCGAGGGCCCTCTTTCGGAAGAAGCGGACTTTAACGTTTATGACGTCAGGATCTCTTCAAGCGTCACTGATCCGCCGGAGACGTACGCCAACTACCTCGCGAGATCTGATGTCGTTAAGGCGATTGGTGCGAAGTCGACTTACCAGGAGTGCCCTAACGGCCCCTACCAGAAGTTTGCGTCTACTGGTGACAGTGAGTTCTATTCCTGCCTATGCAGCTCGCAGACAGCGACTGCCGCACTCCATGATTCCGCATGTGCTAACAGCTCTCAGACCCCCGTTCATTCCTCCCCGAGCTCAGCTCGGTAGTTCAGTCCGGCATCTCCGTCCTCATCTGGGCCGGCGACGCTGACTGGATCTGCAACGTAAGTAACTATTTGTCATTGATCCGTATGCCCAGGCAGAGCTAATGCAACCTTAGTGGATGGGTAACTACGACGTCGCTCAAGTCGTCGAGTTCGACGGCCAGGCCGAATTCCGCGCCGCCCAGCTGGCGCCTTACAACGTCAACGGCAAGCAAGGCGGCACTTTCAAGACTGTGGACAACTTCTCCTTCCTCCGCGTCTTCGCCGCCGGCCACGAGGTGCCGTACTACCGTAAGTACAGGATGATATTATGAGATATACTTAGAAGCTGACACATCGCGATCTCAGAACCCGCTCTCGCCCTGCAGGCGTTCAAGCAGACCCTTCAGAAGAAGGGTCTCTCATCCACCTAATACACACGTGGGATGTTTACCAAAATTCTCGCCTCGTGGGGCTTGCGGAACCCAAGGCATTGATTAAGGAGGACCAGCGAGAGCCGCAATATTTTGTACCGAATCAAAAAAAAAAAAAAAAAATGAAACTAAAAAAGCTTCTTCACACGGGAACCCTTGCCATTGCGACTCAGTCTCTGGCGTCGGCCTTTCGTCCAGTGCAGTTGTCTCTATTTTTTTTTTTTTTTGGGTTTGGCGCTAACGGGAAGGGCGGCGATCGAAGATGAAACGGATCAAGCTTGCACATTCGTATGGCACTCAAATTGACTTCCCGTGCCTCCTCGAATACGGTTTCAAGTAGTAGACAGGAGGTCTTTGCCTCATACGCACCGCGCGCCACGGCAATTGCGCCGCATCTTTGATGCCGATGGGCTCTGCGTAAACCGGACGGGTATGGAGGGAGAAAAAAGTTGCGGGAAAGGCATGAGGAAGCTCTGTTTCACGGCTGTGTTGGAGATCACTCCCCCCCGCGATGACGGAAAAGCTTTGTTTCGCCATCGCTGCTCGTGCGTTGCGTGTATGAAATTTCTGGCGCGAGATGGGGGTGTGTGTGGTCTGGAGGCGGTGTGGGCAGCGTGCGGGATGCGGCTTGGGGGCTGCCAGGTGGCTTTATCGCGCTGCAACACGGCCACACAAGAGCCACTTCGTTGCGCACGTGTATATCTATCATCCAGCTTCGAGGAGTACTCTGCTCCCCAAAAATGCTGCAAATGCCGCCATCGGGCATGTAGCTTTCATCCTACGGCATCACCTCTCTTGATGTCGAGGAGGCAGATAACTGTTTAAGCACCAGGCCATGCCATTGAGGGACCGCATCAGATGAGGATTACGTGAGCGGCATTGCAACCTGCAGAAGTATTTATTCGGAATGAGATGTCCAGAGGAATCGGCGAAGTTTACGTACGGGCGCCTGCTTCAATTCTCCAGGCACATATGGACGCTTTCTGTGTGTTAAACTTTACAGCACTTCCAGAACCGATCTCGTGTGTATGTCGTGTGGAAATCCAAAGCGGCCGTTGAAATATAAATTTAATGCGCAGTATCAAACGAACAAGGTCGCCTCCATGTACGGTGCATATACGCTGGCGGTCTATATCTGACGATCCCCTTTAACCTGCCCAAACAACGTCCAAATAGGGAGGCATTCCTCTCAAACCCTCCATGACCCTTCTTGTAAGCCATTTCCCCCGGTATACGCCACGTCACTTCCCTTTCCAGCCACCATCCTCGCTCTCCGCCTCCATAGCCACGACCTCTCCCTCCACTACCACGCCATCCACCGCCCCGTCGGCCGGCAGCACCCCGAACTTCGCCGCCTCGTCGGGCGTGAACGTGTCATAGTAATCGACCGGATCCACCTCGCCCAGGCCCGGGGGCGGGAACGCGCGATTCAGGGCGCAGAACACGACGAAGCTGATGGCGAACCCGAGCGGGAAGGCCAGCTGGTACAGCCGCGTGCAGCCCTCGGGCACCTCGATGCCCGGGCTGACCTCGTGGATGAAGCCGGGCAACTGCGGCGCCCAGCCGACGACCCAGGCGGCGAACGCGCGGAGGTTGAAGCCGCGGAGGTAGTAGTAGATGCCGGCGGGGCCGGCGTGGTAGAGGTCGGACAGCTTGACGCGGCGGCGGCGCACGACCCAGTAGTCGGCAATCTGGATGCCGACCATCGGGCCCAGGAAGACGGAGTAGGCCGACAGCACGGCGATAAAGGTGGAGGCGGACGACAGCAGCTCCCAGGGGCACAGCGCGATGGACAGGACGAGCGCGATGTAGCCGCCGCGGCGGATGTTGATGTAGTTGGGGAAAAGGCCGGCCGAGTCCATGCCGGCGGAGAAGGCGTTGTCGACCGTGTTGATGCCCAGTTGCGAGACGACGAGGCCGACGCCGGCGAAGAAGGCCGCCGCACGCGTGCCCGGCGTGTACGCGTCGTCGAGCCAGCGCTGGACCAGGTCCGGCGGGTTCCAGTAGGCTGTGCCATAAATGCCTTGGCTGGCCGAGGAGCTGAGGCAGCCGAATAGCGGCATGATGACGCCGAAGAAGATGATGCTGAACCATTGGCCGAAGACCTGGTCGCCGGGCTTGCGGGCGAAGCGGGAATAGTCCATTTGGTTGGAAAGGCCTGAGTTGATGATTAGTCTCTTATAATTGACCATGATGACAGATGGAATTGGAAGCTCTGGTTGCCCGGGGCAGTTTCGGGTGACTTCGCCGTGCATTCACCCCGAGATGACTGCCTAGTCAGGTATAGTGGCTCATTTAGCCAGCCAGTGGTCTGTCCTTATTCGCTCTGCCAAGAACATTTACGAAAACACTTACCAACAGCAATAGCTCCAATCACCGTACTCACACCAGACACAATGCCCCAACCCAGCTCTTTGCTCGTCTCGAGCTCAGCAGAGCTTGTCAACAGGGGCCCGCCACCACCAACGCGAGCAAGTCCCCAAATCATAATGGAGAGAAGAGTGATGACCGAGATGACGTTCGCCCAGAGCACCCAGTTCTGAATCCTTTCGGGTTTGATGTAGAGGATAGGCGCCATCAGCACGTTGAAGACAACCCACCCGACAAACTGCCGAGTATTCATGTTCGCCGACTCCGGGAAGTGGTTGGGCATGTGCTGATACCCGGAGAAGATGGACGACAGGATCGCTTGCACACACAATCCGCCGGTCCAACTGGAAGAATGAGCACCGTGTTAGCACCAATACTTCCAGCTCCAGACCTTGACCCATCAACTCAAGACCTCATCTTCTCGTTCCCAGCCCTTCCGAGCCTGCCTCAAGCTGCTCATACTAGTGATTCATGGCATCAAAGAAGACCCAAGAAGAAAAGGGAGGGGGAAAAAAGGGCGATGCCAACATACCTCTGTACAGCAAACCACACCAAACTCAAGACGACCCTCTGCACCAACATGATATAGCCCCCATAAACGCCCCAAACATATCTCGACACAACCGGGAAGCCAATATGCCAATCCGCGCCGACATACCCGTTATACACGGCCACGAGTGCGACGATGACTTTCCCCACCACGACCGCGATCATCGTCTGCCACACCGACAGCCCGATGGCGACCAGCGACGACCCCAGCTGCCAGTTGGATAGGCAGATCTGGTTGATGGCCCAGAACGAGATGAAGGCAGCGCGGTCCCAGAGACGCCGATGTGGAGGGAGCGGTCTGATGTCATCGTTGATCCAACGGTTGTGGATTGTGCGCGACGAGGTTGGGACTTGCAGGCGGTGGAGAAGGGTTGTGAGCTCCATTTTTTGTCTTTTTTTTTGGTGGGGGTTTGGGAAATGGAACAGTAGCACCACGCACGGGAAAACGTGTGCGGTTACGATTTGCAACAGCAAGAAAGGCGAGAGGAAAAATAAAAAGGAAAGAAAACGGAAAGAGAAAGCGAAGGCTCTCAGATGTGCAACTCTGCAGGAGGCCCCAGCAGCCCGAGCAGGATGGAAATGGGAGCGAAGGGGAAGCCTTCAGATGGAGCAATGCGGGGTGTGCATGCACAGCGGGGATTGGAAAACCCTGGGGGGTGGAAAGAGAGACACATGGCCCCTACATATCGCCATGAGAAACCTCTTCGCAAGCTCTGCCCGCACTCGTTCATATCTAACCGGTGATCCGGTTTGTCACGCAGGGCGCTTCAGTCCCAAGACGCATATCCTGGGACATCGCCGTCTATCATGGAGAATACCGTCAACTGCCGGCGTGCCAATGTCACCTCGGGGTCGCGCGAGCGGGCTTCGAGTAGCCATGACTCAATGGTTAGCTCCAGGGCGGGCGTGCGTGCTAGGACGGAGGGAGCTGCAAGCAGCAATAGCAGCAGCAGTCGTGCGGTTAAGCACGCGGAGATCAGCAGCGCCCTCAGGGCATGTGGTTGGCTGAAGGAGGCCGCGGGGCGGGATCGGGCAAGAGGCACCGTTGATAACGGGCTTGGAAGTACTATTTTCCCGGGGTCTCGTCCAGGATGATGGTGTTGGTTGTGGTGATAAGGGCAGGCTCGGCATCCCCGCCATTGCAGCCGGCCGGCCGGCCGATGGAGAGGAGAGACTCCGCATTCGCGTGGCCGGGAAGCACGACATGAACCACGCTCTGCTTGGACCTGCCCTCTGACGTTGCAAACGTGACTTTGTGTAAGAGTGGGATGATGCCGACGCCTCTTGGGTCCAAGCCTTGCCCCGCGGCTATTTCCTGAGCGCCCCGCGCCCATGGCCGATAGCGCTTGTGATAGGGTAACATCCTGTGCTTGCCGTGACATTACCTTCACGAACTTCGGCTGAACGCTTCTGCAGTGTGAAGCCGGCAGCATCTCCAAAATATAAGCAACACCGGCGCCCTTCCATTCGGAGAGGAGCCTCGCTGTCAATTGAGACAGTCACGCTTCGGCTAGACGAAAGCAACCCAAGATGGGCAGCATCACACCAACGAGAAACATCCGCATAGGTGTGGATGTCGGAGGTAAGTGAAAGAATCTGACACTCCTAAACAATGCTTCCAAAGGTTGGGGTCACGTGTAAAAGGCCAATATCGCAACTCACAATGATCAGAGACTGACCACACCACCCAGGAACCAACACCGACGCCGTCGCCCTCGACCCGACCCAGCACGACACGCCAACCCGCGGCGTCCTCGCACACTTCAAGACGCCCACCACGCCCGACGTGACGTCCGGCATCTCGACCGCAGTCGGCACCATCCTCTCGACCACATCTATCCCGCTTGACGCTATCGCCTGCGTGGCCATCGGCACGACGCACTTCATCAATGCCGTTATCGAGCAAGACGCGCGGCGGCTGCGCAAAGTCGGCGTGTTGCGCCTGTCCAAATCCTTCCTCCGCCAGATCCCGCCGTTCAGCGAGTTCCCGGCGGGGCTGACGCGGCTGATCAAGAGCTATGTAGGCTACGTCGACGGCGGATTGCATATCGACGGGGCGGAAGAGTCTCCTATCGACGAGACGCAGGTGGTGCGCGAATGTGCCGAGATCCGCAAGCACAACATATCCGCCCTCGTCATCGCTGGCATCTTCAGCCCCATCGACGAGGAGTTCCAGCAAGAGAAGCGGGTGCGTGACATCGTGCTGCGCGAGATACCCGGCATCGATGTCGTGTGCTCGCACGAAGTCAGCAACATCGGATTCCTGGAGCGCGAGAACGCCGCCATTCTGAATGCATCGATTCTCAAGTACGGCCGCCGCACCGTGCGCGGCTTCCGAGAGGCGATGAACAGGCTGAACCTCAAGTGTGGATTGTACATCACACAGAACGACGGGACGCTGATAGATGCCGCTTCGGCGGCTCGTATGCCCATTCGGACTTTCTCGTCCGGTGCTACAAATTCCATGCGTGGAGCGGCTTACCTGGCAGGAAAGTCTCTAGATGGATCATCCGCGGTTGTGGTTGACATCGGGGGTACGACCTCGGATGCCGGTGTGTTGCTGCAATCTGGCTTCCCGAGGCAGGCCTCCGCTTTTGTGACCGTTGCAGGCGTGAAGGTCAACTATAGCATGCCCTTCCTACACTCAATTGGCCTTGGCGGAGGGTCTATTGTCCGGGAGGCTGCAAACGGCAAGGTCACCGTTGGTCCAGATTCTGTTGGGCACTACATCACGACAGAAGCCAAGGTTTTCGGCGGTAGCAAGTTGACGGCAACAGACGTGGCTGTTGCCGCGCACAAAACGGTGATCGGAGACGTTAGAAAGATTAGTGGTGTCAGCCCCGAGCTAGTAATGAAATCACAGGACCGGATCAAAGCGATGTTGGAAGGCCTCATTGATCTTTGCAAAACATCTCCTGACCCACTCCCAGTACTGCTGGTTGGCGGAGGGTCAGTTGTTGCTCCAGAGAGCTTGAAAGGCGCCTCGAAAATAATATGTCCGCCTTTCCATGATGTTGCCAAGTAAGTTAATATTCGCCCCACCACGAAGTTTATTGCTAACGGGCCTTAGCGCCGTCGGTGCTGCGGTCAGCAAGGTCGGGGGAGTGGTCGATTTGGTCCAAAGCACAGAGCACCAGACGCAACAGGAAGCCATCCAGTGCGCCAAGGATCTCGCCGTCAAAAGAGCGACAGAAGCTGGTGCTATACCTGAAACAGTCACGATTACCGAGATTGACTCACTTCCCATTTCGTACGTGGCAAATAAGCTACGGACTGTAGTCAAAGCTGTCGGCGAGCTAGATATTGCACGGCAGCCGGCAGCCTTGGAAGAGAAGGACGACCTCGGAGAGGAAGAGGTGGAGACGGGAAAAGACTACAGCGAGAAGATCTTAGAAGAGGCCGTTGTCGATCCATTCACCTACAAGCCCAATATCTCGATAAACCCCGAGACTGGCATCGCCGAGTGGACCCTCTCCGAGACAGATGTCAATTGGCTTGCAGAGGGCTGCTACGTCCTGGGCTGCGCAGGTGGCGGGTCTCCGGCCGCCACGCGGATTCAGCTGAGGGATCAGCTACGAGAAGGATACACGCTTAAGATTATTGATGCGGGCGTGCTGCCAGATGACGCATGTGTGTACTGGGGCGGACACATGGGATCACCCGCAGTGTCGGTAGAGCGACTGAATGCCACTGAGACTGTCGATGCGTTCAAGGCGCTGATGGAGTACCTGAAACACGACTCGTTCGATGCGGTAATCGGCCTGGAGATTGGAGGCGCGAACGGGCTGGAACCTCTCCTAGTGGGCAGTTCAAAGTACTTCAATAGGCCAACTATCGGTAAGAGCTTTCTTACATGTATAGTATGATCGACGTATTACTGACGGATCCAGATGCCGATTTCATGGGTCGGGCCTACCCGACATATTGGCAGACGACAATTGCGGTGCATGAGCCTGGATCACTTATCCCTTGTGCAATAGACTCTGGCGATGGTAAGACCATCATCATGACAAGGGCCTCGACCGACGAGATCGTCGACCGGGCTCTCCGGGCGTCCTGCAGTGAGATGGGGTCCCGTGTCGGAAAGGCGGGCGCACCGACGACCGCGTCTATAGGTATGCCTGATGGGCCCGGCAGGCTGATGATGTACTGACCTTTCCAGTGCGGCGGGTAAGCGTGATCAACACATATTCGCTCGCGTGGCGACTCGGGAGGTGCATTGCGCGCAGCGAAGCCAGCAACACGCTGGCGAAGGTGTGCGAGTCGATCGTGCACGAGGTTGGTGGAGAATCGACGGCTCGCATCCTGTTCCGCGGTAAGATCGTCGCAGTGGAGCGGCGGCTGTTCAAGGGCCACTCGTACGGAGAAATCACGATAGCGAGCGTGCCGGCGGACGAGGAGGACGAGGGGGCCAAGGACGCCATGCCGGCTCTGGCAAGCGGCGGGAGGCTCAAGATCCCCTTTAAGAACGAGAACCTCTATGCAGAGCACACGACGGAAGCAGGCGAGAAGCGCATGGTGTGCACGGTGCCGGACCTGATCGCGGTGCTGGACACGGGCTCCGGACGGGCGCTGGGGGTTCCCGAGTTCAGGTACGGACTCCGGGTCACGGTGCTTGGCATCACGGCCAGCCCGCAGTGGACGTCGACTGAGATGGGGCTCAAAATTGGAGGGCCTAAAGCATTCGGATACGACCTGGAGTATAAGGCTCTGGGCGAGTATGTCAAGCCGAAGAGCGTCATTGCAGAGTACATGCCGCGCCAATGAGCAGCCAGCAGAGGGCGAGGTGGAAACGAATACACTGCAGCCATTGTTAGAGGACGTGTGCAGAAGAGGGCAGCCTTCGCGGCCTTGCGTCTGTGGTGTTTCAAGCGCTCAAGTGATGTCGTGATCAGCGCGTTGGCTTGCAGCGAGCCTCGGGGTTTGCGGTGCACGCTGGGGGCCAGTCGGAGAAGTAGCGGAAGCCGGGGGCAGAAGAGGTCGAACAAGGGCTTCCGCGCGGGTTTCATGGCGGGCTGGTGGTGGCATCTGCCCGGCGCGGTGCAGGTGGAGCGGCAGTCGGTGGCGAGCGAGGATGCGGGCGGGCGAGGATTCGACGCTGAGACGTGCTTGCTTCTTTGGGCACCCGCGTTTCACGGCCGTCGCGTAGCTGCCGTGGCGGGCAGGCGGCCACGCTGCCCCGGCCCGGGCGACTGCTTTCTTCTGCGCGGCTCTCGGGGCGGCTTTATTGCGCGCGAGAGCTTGACCGCAGCGTCGCAGAAATAGTAGTTCGCGTCGACGGCGATCAAACGCGCAGCACTGCGCCAATGGCAGGGCGCAGCTGAGCAAACACCGGCTCCAGCTGCGAACGCCCTCCCCACGATCGACGGCGGCCGGCACGCAGGCGCTGCGCGCTAGCCGTTTCACGCCACCCGATCTGGCAGCAACGGTGCTGCGGCCGGCGTGCAAAGCAACGCGCGCGCGTTTCAGCCTTGCGCGCCGGCGCGCCCGCGCCGCTCGTGATTGGGCGCCGCGGCTGTCAGATTTGCGCAGGGATGGCGCGCGTGCATAAGAAACGAAACGGCGTCTGAAACGCTGAAGCGAGCAGCTGAGCGCCGTCGCGACTCGCTCCCAGCTAAGAAAAGCCAAACCCCTTCGCGCCCGAGCCTATTGTGTCATTAATATCTGTCGCCCTCCTCCCTGCCTCCTCCGCGACTGCCTTCCCCATTCCGTTCTAATATTTACGCTTAACGACTTTTTCTTCGTCCGCTGCTGGCTCAGCATCGTCCCACGCAAATGGAGGCCGTAATGCCAATGTCCGACGACATCCTCGTCCCCGCCCAGCAAGGCACCAAGCGCACTCTTTCTGGCTCCAGCCGGCCCAAGCACGCCACTGTCTCTTCAAAAGCCTCCACTGCCGCTCTCTCCACCGCTTCCACTCCCGCCGCCATGCTCCAGGAAGAATCCCCCATCACTCCCGAGATCTTCCAGCACATTGACGCCATCAAACACATTGACGACAAGTTGATTTTCGAGCTCCTCCGCAGTGCTCGCTTCTACGGTAAGCCGAGCACGTCCGCTCGTCTGTGCTCCAGCCATTGACCCGTGAACAGCAGGCATCGGATCCGGTGCGAGCGTCTCTGCTGAATCGAGCCGCCGCACGTCCGCCGTTCCTAGCCTGTGCTCCGACAACCGGTCTTCCATTGCCTCTTCCGCCATGTTCAGTCTCTTCAGCAAGCCCTCCAACAGCTCCCTCAGGACCACCTCCACTTCCGACTCCGCCCGCTTGGCCCGGAGCAAATCTCACATGGAGCTCCGCCGCCCATCGACCAAGTCTGACCGGTCAGAAGCTTCTTCGCAAGCTTCTTCCCTCAGCAAATCACGCTCTGTCCGCCATGACTCCGTGACCACCGAGAAACCTCTTCCCCCTGTCCCCATCAAGACCGGCCAATCCTTGATCCCTCACGTGGCCGCCCAACCATCCAAGAACTACTCGTGCACTTTCTGCGATCAAACTTTCAAGCACCGCGCCTATTGGCTGACTCACGAAGAAGAGCTGCACGAGCAGCCCCGCCGCTGGACCTGCCCGGACTGCTACCGTAGCTTCTTCGCGGAGAAGAAGTACCGCAAGCACCACTACGAGTCCCACGGCTGCACCACCTGCGGTCTCAAGAAGGACGCCGAGCGCTCTTTGAACGTCACCGAGCGCTGCTCCATGCAGCCCGTCATCGAAGGCAAGGAGGGCAAGCCGGTGCGCTCCAAGACGTGTGCTGAGAAGTCGATGCTGCGCGTGCATAACAAGAAGGCCTACGGCTGCGGCTTCTGCGTCTCGCTATGCCGCAGCTGGAGCGAGCGCTGTGACCACGTCGCCCGCCACTACGAGACTGGCGCGACCAAGAGCGACTGGTGCTTCACCAACGTTGTCAAGAGCTTGCTCCTCCAATCCGAGCTGGCCATCGCCTGGGAGAGGCTGATGAGCAAGGAGCACGGCATGGACCGGACGGCGTGGCCCGCCTTTGAGTGGGACAAGCGCGAGGCCCGCGACTTGGTCCGCTCGATGGAGCAAAACGGCATGGTGCACGACAAGGTCAAGGAGATTGCGCGCAACGCCTACGATCTCGCACACACCCAGGAGACAACGACGGCAGACGAGCCATCCACTCTGGGCCGCCCCAAACACGAGCAGATGGAAGAACCGAGCCCCATGTCCGAGAGCATGTACCTCCAGCCCACTCCGCAGATGTCGGAGCAGCGCCCGCACTCGACGCCCGTCGTCGCCCAGCAAGGCTTCCAACAGCAGCAGCAGCACCACCCCCATGATCCTACCCGGAACACCTTCTCCGTCGTCTCAATGCCTGAGCCGCCGCCAGCGTACAACGCGGCTATGGGCACCCAACGCGCCTCGAAGGAGTTCGAGCTGCTCAGCCAGGCCATCGACGAGCAGCTCGCCTCGGGCCCGTTCGTCGTCGATTTTGACTTCAGCCCCGCCTGGGACCCTATGCAGATGTCGCCGGCCCAGCCGTCGGCGCAAGATGACATCGTCTCCTTCACGCACCCTGGCGCTTACGCCGCGTTCGAGGCGGCGCACCCGGAGAAAGGTAGTTGGCCGTTGTGAGGGGGCCCGGATAGATCTACTCGCCTTTTGATTACTTCTTGATTGATACCCAATGTTGGCAAAGCCGTTTGTATGATACGAATGAGCGAAGCGTGTTGCATAGTTGCGATCTTTGTATGTACTAGTATTTGAAGCGCGCGAAGAGTTCTGTTATTTCTGTTGCTTTTGCCCCCCTTTGAGACCATCCGAGAAAGGATGTAGATACTTAATGGTAATTGCCGAGGCCGAAACACTCGTACAGCTGAATTTTTCCCTTTGAATAGTGAGCGCGCGGATGACAACAGTGTACAGAGTTGATTAGCATGCCAGACAACGCAGCAGCCTTAGCCACTCGCGGTGCTGGAAGATCTTGGTGCTGTCTACTAACAGCGGGTCTTCCAACCACCGCAGCAGCTTCTGCTTTCTTCTGCCAATCACTGCAAAATATCCCAAACACTCTAGTCGGGTGACTTCCTTCCCTGACTCTCGTGAGCCGCCTGATTTAGGCTTAGCGTCGCGTACTCTGACATATATGTTACTACTTCATTGCCAGGGTCTTCCCCTTCCCACCACCTACCGTGGTGTTTTTGTCACAACTGCTCCACCTCACCTACACAGACGGCCGATTCGAGCAGTCTTTGCTTGGTGTGCGATAGGCCGGGAGGCTTACGAACCTGCTCTCGCTGCGACACTGTCCAGCACTGCTCGACGAAGTGCCAGAAGGCAGATTGGCGAATGCGCAAATCCTTCTACCAGAAGTAAGCAACTTCAATTCCGACAGCCGCCCCAGCGCGAGCCATTTACTGGCCATCCGTCTTTCCGGCCAACGAGCCCAAGTCTGGCCTCCCCTGGCTGCTCCGCACTGAAGCCCTGAGCATTGGCCCCGAAGATAGAAAGCATACCCTCGGCCGAAAGGTATCTCAAGAATTCTTTTAGCCATGGCTAATAGTACCTATTGGTGAACATATCGTTCTTGCATGTCGATTAAGCCAAGATTCATCGCCCGAAATGGCATTGAGGTGAAAGAAATTACCCCAAAACAGACACTATCGTACGTCATACGCGGCATATCGGGAAGTCAAGCCAACTAAGTCAGCTCGCCTGCTGGCCTGTAGTGTACTAAATTATGTGGTAGCCGTCCGCGCGTCCGTACGGGATGGCGACTTCCCAGACATTGAGCACCATCACCGCTGGGACTAGTGTCGCCTACCTGCAGCTTCTGTCTTTCAGCCGCTTGCTGCCCCAGAGCTTTTTCAACTCAACCACTTCTGCCCATCCATTGGCATCTTTTACGTCCGCCCCGGCTTCGACACTATGGCTGACGGCCTCTGCCCCATGTGCAACGACCCCGGCATCAACTTCTGCGGTCGTTGCCGTTCTATTAAGTACTGCTTAAAGGAATGTCAGACGAAAGATTGGCCGGTCCACAAAGTTCTCTGCGAGGCATTCGCCGGCTTCGACCTCACCGGCCGTCCCAGCCCCGAGCATATTCTCGGCTTCATGTTCGCACCCGATAGATTCAAGCCCGAACTGCTCTGGATTCATTGCCCTGTCTCTCGAGCAAGCGTTCCGGTGTACCACAGCTGCGACCACCCAAGCCATGCAGACGTTCACACTAGCCAAACAGTCGAGATCAGCTTCAGCAAGCAACTGTACCGTTATCTCCCCAACTCCATAATCCTAACGTATCGAGATAACTACGATGGTTTGCGGCGCAACCGCTCGCTCGCAGCCTTGTTGTGGGAGCCTGGCATGGTTCTGTACCCCTGGCACGGCCCTCTGGTTGCATACGGTGTGCGAGGCCGCTACGTTGCACCGACCCATGCGCGAGACCTCGACCCCTCCGGCTTCAGGCACATAATCGACTTCCTTCGCATGTTCAACAGGATCGATCCTGAGGCCACCGATACAGTGAAGGGTGTGAGGATCAACTGTATTGGAGATCAGAAGTGTTACCGGAGGAGAACCTGGGACGGTATCAAGATCCCGTCCAATCACGCCATCTTTCAGGGCCAGCACCACGGATCTCCGGACATTCCAGAGCGTCTGGGGATACCACTCCTCACGATGAAGGAGGAGTTCGCCTCGGCCTGGAAGGATGCACAAGACTTTACGCGATTTGACGGCAACCCTCCCTATCGAAACGACATCGCCACAGTCCTGCACCTGAGCGCCAACGAGGACTCATCGACTGGTCGTGAGTGGGGCAGTTGGCCAGAAAGATGGGTTGGAGAGGTCGGCAGTGTACTGGTCGCCCGTAAAGATAAAAAGGAGCTTAATATCCTACACGTGCTCGCCCTTTACAAATTCTGCTTCGATGTGGTCTGTCCTTTCTGGCGCATGGACATGCCTTGGTTCACGCATGCGAACCCGATCAGCCGGGATAGCGCAATGACTGTCGTATCGAGGCAACTATTCACTAAATATTGGAACCTGTTCATCGAGAGGCGTAACGGCCATAGCGACATGGTTGGCTATACGTTCTGGTCACCGCAAAGCGGTGGGCGGGGCCCCTTGATCATGTCGCCGTATGCCGATTGCGAAAAGGATAGGCGGGACGGATACAAGCTTGCGAGGGACGCTCGTGCGATACAGCTAGCTAGATCTCGGTGTGGACGCGGTTGAAAGATTCGGATGAGAAAGCAACGATAGACGGGAGGCCAAGAAGTTGGCATTGGAGCTGCAAGGGTTAAATGGAAGTGGAGTCCGCTTCAAGGCTCTCATGGAACACAAAAAGGAGGACCATTCGGAGTACCAAACAGCGTTTCTTCTGAGTATTCAAATAAAAGACATGGTCATCGTCGCCTCAGCAGAATACCTTTGGTGTATTGTGATGAGTGGGGCAGGCAGTGGTAGATAGAATGAAACCTGCCTTTTCGGCCTTGAGCTATTACATTTCGCGAGAATATTGAATGGATAATATTCGGCCTTTTATTCATTCTTCTTTTATGTAAAAAAAAAACAGGGCATTGGCTGAAATATGAAAAAAAAACTAATTTATACAGAGTGCACGTGACTTATTTGCCCGTCATTCAGAACCAGACACTGGTCACTTTCGCAGTGGGATTCTCTTTTGACAGTCACTATTGTCGAAATTGGGCTTAGCGCCGCTCACGTTGCAGGTTATAACACCTGCTTTGCCAAACCTTCCTTCTCCACCGTCTCTGCTCAAGAGACGGCTCCGCGGTGCCCGCGACGTACGACACCATGGCCGCCCCGTCGAGTTTGTGCCTTGTGTGCCCCAACCCCGGCAAGCACACATGCAGCCGCTGCTACTCTACCAATTACTGCTCACCCAAATGCCAGAAGGCTGCATGGCCTGTGCATAAAGTTCTGTGCAAGGCTTATTCGACGTTCGACTTCACCACCCGTCCCAGCTCCAACCATAGCCTCAGCATTTTCTTCCCGCAAGACGAGCCGAAGCCCGAGCTGATGTGGTTGCCTTGCAATAACCAAGACGCAGACGCTCACATGAATGCGATCACAGCGATCATCGGCAGGACACACCTCCCTGGTTCTGAGAGCGTCGCAATGGACTCCGCTCTGGACCGAAAGCTACCCGACATTCTCTTTATTGTTCACCGTGGCCTATTCAGGATCGACGGATCAAAGCTCAGCCAGTCCATCCTACCTCTTGTGCAGCAGCCCGGCATGAAACACAAAGAATGGAAGGGCCCGGTAGTCGGATTCGTCAAACCGAAGCGGAGCGGCGAGCCTACCGAAGTGAAGGGGAGCGCGGGAGTCAGCCGGGACGTCACAATGACAGACTTCCACCACATGGTCGTCTACCTACGCAGCTACAGCTACAGGATCACCACCGACGTGAAAGGCGTCCGCATCAACTGTCTGGGCGACCTGAAGTGCCATGGCCGGCCCAGATTCGAGCCCGTTGACGTCCCTCTCGCACACCCCATCTTCAGCAGCCACGACACTTCCGACATTGCTGATCGCCTGTAGATCCCGATCCTGACGAGGAGAGAGCCGCACAGCACCGCCTGCAAGCATGCGAAGGACCTGGCCCCGTTCGGCGGCCTCCCGCCTGGCCATAACCTGCCCGCATCCTCTTTGCACTTGAGCACGAGCGACGACAAAGCCTCTGGACGCTCCTGGGGCAAGGTTCCTAGGTCGTGGATGGGCGGCATTGGCAGCGTGCTCGTCGTACGGCGGGACAAGATGCCTCTGCACCGCCTGCACGTGGATGCGCTCACTTCCTTCTGCACCTTCAATATGGAGAGCTTGATGGGTTATGCCCTGTATTCGAAGCCCGAGGAAAAGCCAATGAGCAGGGACTTTGCTTTGCAGCATGCTTCACCCCCGATGTTCTGCCTCCACTGGCGCAAATTTATCAAGCTTTACGACGGCAAGCCAAACGAGGCCATCAGGCATGAGAAGAAGCCAAATGGTCTGCCCTTGCTCTGGCCTCCGTACGAAGACCCTGTGGAAACCATGCGCGAGATGGAGGAAATGATAGAGCGCCTAAGCTCGTCGTGATTTGAGCTAAGTCGCTTGGATAGGGAAAATGCGCACGAAGATGGAGCAGGAAAAAAAAAAGACTATGCGTGATACATGAGCCGTGCTATGGACAATCCGGCATGGCGATTCTTGGACCGAAGCGACTTTTGTGATAGGGGACTGCTACAGGGGTTGGCAGAATCACATCAGCTGCCAGAAATTGGAGAAGTTGACCAGCACTGGCCTGGGTAGGTACTATCTACGGAATTTGCAATCCAATCGTAGCAAAAAGATTGTGGCCATCAAGTGTTGCCCGGACAATTCTGGACAGTTCAAAATGTGATGACAACAAATCATAGCAACCACTTTTCGACACTTGCTTACCTCCGGGCTGCTCTAGTGAAAAAAAAAAACAAAAGTTCTTCGGTAAATTCAGCACGAGAGCACTCCTAGGCGGAAGCCACGTGTAAAATATAGAACGAATAAGTACCGACTCCCATGTGCCATCCGCTTCTTTCCTGGCTCACGCGGTCACCGCCTTGCTCCGGCCCAACGCAACCCATGCACATGTTTACAGCAGACCACCCAGTGCGAGGCGTGCGTGCTTGGCCGTCAGGTGCATATATAAGCCCAGTGATCGTACGCTCCCACAAACCTTCTTCGGACAAAATCAGATCCAGCGTGGTAGTGGCAGCGCCTCTGGCAGCACTCTCACTCCACGCAGGACACTGAATGTTTGTTACGTGTTGTTTGCAACAGTATCAGCATAACGAGCGGCTGGATTTTTTGTCAAGCCTCGCGCATTTGGTCTGATGCTGGGCGCAACCGCGTACCGCGGCATGGGAAACGTCATTATTGCAATTTATTGAGTCCCAACAGTATCTGGCGACGGTGGGATGCGTCGTTTCGTCTCGTTAGTAGGTCCGGGGTTCGTCCAGGAGACCAGAAAGGGGATAAAGTCTGTGATATGGTTAGCATAACTTGCTATAAAATATTTTATAAAACGGATCTGAGGGATATGAGTAGTCAAGAAGGAAGATTCAGCCCTTATTGAGCTTTTGGGAAGAAAAGGCGGATGCAAAGGCGGAAGTATGAGCGCCGTGGAATGCTTGCGGGGACAGAGACAAGATGGCGCGGATGGCAGGTACACGACTGTGGACGCGACGTGAAATCTGTGCGGTCTGTGTCGGCAAGTAGAATCGTCTGCAAGTTGTGATCATTCATGAAGATAAGGGCTCCTAAGGAGGCAAGGTGACCCAGCGCATTTACCTTATACAAAGCTACACTCTCTATGTCTCCCGAGGGAGGTGTTGGATCAGGTAGATAGCTCAGCTCATTCACTTCAACCTTCTGGACTTACAAACATAGGGGGTAGACCACAAGCATGGCGATCCGTCTCCGGTCCTCGAGACGGGACCATCACAGTCAATCTCTGTCGCGTCCAGACCTACTCTCAACCCACTGAATGGTTGTGTTTTCAACTGTGAGTCTTAGCAATAGCAAAAGCATTCCGATACCAGCGTAAGAAATGAAGTCGCCATCTTGATGCGACGGAAATGAGCATTCAGGAGCAGGTGCATCTGGAGGACTGCTTCTCCGACTCCCTACGTGTGCATCTGTCGCTGAAGACTGAAAGCTCGGGGTTCCAGTCATCCGCCGCAGAAAGGTTGCGCCTGAACTGGACGAGTATAAAGTTGTATACATCTTCATTCGTTGTCCCCATAACCGAAGAGGATGGAAGCTTTTCCAACCTGCATGATTCACGGATACGCGCCTTCTCAGCCCATATCTTTCGAGAGACTGATGGCTCCAAGCACCAAACAGGAGCAACTGCGATCCATGGATAGCCCAATGACGGCAGAGCGACACAATACCAGATTAGCAGAAGGCCTAAAATCTTCAGAAGGCACAGAGGACGGGGCAGCAGACCCATCACAGTTCCACCAACCCACCGCAGTAAGCCCCATTGCAGGGGCAGCCACGACGTCTTACAAACCCTCATCACCAGACAGTGGCAACAGCCGCACGCTTATCCCATGCCGAGAGACCCCTTCGCATGGTGACCGTTCCATGGAAATGTTCATACACGCTCGGACCATGGGCGACCAGGAAGGGTGGCGAAAGGATCAAAATGGGGTGTGGCTTCGATGAGGATATGGGGTTGTGGCTGACACTCTTTCCTGCAGAAGGGCACGAAAGGAGCAATTGCATGGCAAAAGCATCATGTCCCTTGAAATTACAAGCCGCGGCAGACGCACTTCAACGGAGTGGGGATAGGAAGCCGGCCAGAAGCGCGGCTCAAGCCATGGTGCCCGAAAATTCAAAATGGGCTGATTTCTGCAGATGAGAAACGGAAACAAAGGAAGAAAACGCTCATAATCCTTCGACCCAGCGTGAAATCCTAGTAAGAAGGAGTGGAGAAGAGTACTTGTCCCGCTAAGCATTAGCCAAGAGACATATTTCCCGTAACCATCCAATCCTTGATCGCACTACGATATAGTGTAAGGAGCGTGCGAGTACAGACAGGAACGCGCGCCCGACTGGGTAAACCACCGTGGTCCAGCCGTGCACCTTGTTGAAAGGGGTGAATGCGTACGAGACGGCCAAAGTCGTCAGAAAACAACGCAGCGCCACGCGCGCTTGGTTGCCAAAGTTCCTGTCAAGCGCAGCCAAGTACTTCGGCCCCCCGTTCCAGATCCCAGGTATCAACCACACTGTAGTATGCAAAACTCCCTGATTCCATGACGCCACTAATATTTGCAGACAAGGTATTCTTTTTGACAGACGCTAATAGCCCCCAAAAACAGTGGTTGTTCACGCACTTACTTCGCCACTTACAACAGAAGCCTGTTGGCTTGGAATTCCAAAAAGATAAGCATGCAGTGGCAGCTTGGCCTGCCGCCCCCACATCTATATATCAGAATAATGAGGGAATTATAGAACGCTTTCCCAAGAGAGTAAGAGATCACCTGCTCTTCAGCCAACACTTCCGCATATGCTGAGGGCCTAGAGAGGCGAACAGGATGGAGCGCAGGCGCAGCAAAGCTGTCAGGCAACCCGATATCTGTCGCTCTTCGGTCTCATTTGTGTACATTTAGAAGCTGCAGATACCCATGGGACTGGGAAGGGGCCAAACGCGATGCATGCCAAACAAATTCCTGCTCTCGTTGGATCAAGCTTCCGTTTGAGTGACGAAGTGGTGGCTTGGTAGAAGAGAGCACTCACGGGGAAGAGCATACCACGGTCACAGCTTGCTCTGTCCGGGCTTGGAATTGGAGATAAGGCTGTACAGCAGGCGGCAACCAGGATGAATGCAATCAGAGAGCGGGAAGCAAAGGTTGCAACGGGTTCGTGCTTCCCCGTGAAGCGTTGATTGCTGGCACGGACCACGCGTTCGTCAAGCTAAAGCTGATGCGAATAATTGAACTGGCGACACGGGATCAGGTGATGCAGGCCGTGCGTTCCCTGAGCTTGCTCGAGCTTTTGCTAGCTTCGTCGACAACGCAAATCGTGGCGTTGTGCTTCCTCTGGTATACCTACGCAAGGACACCGTTTCGGAGATGAGGAAAATAAGTCTTGAAGAATTGTGACTCGCATGCAGCAAGCAAACATCGCTGCAGCCATGGACATGTTGGTAAGCCCGAGGCATGTCGTCGATGGCTGGACGCTAAGGATGGACGGCCCTTTCGGTGTCGCCGTGGCCTATATTAGGCGTCACTTAGCTCCAGGGTTCGGTTAAAGCCTCACCTGTCGTGTAGTGGTGAGGATCGACGTTTTCAGAACCGATGCGGCCAGCAGCCGCTGGCGTGGGCTTTGAGGATAAATGGCCCTCCTACAATGTGGCTGTGGCGGGCAACGGACCGTTTACTACTATGGGGTGTGGGCCGGGTGGTAGACTAGAGTTAGATCGAGCCTGGAAACCGTCTGGAAAGAAGCTGAGTAACACGTGGAGCACTGTTGCTGCTCCGCCCGTTGGAGGCCTGCAACCGGACGATATGATACCAACTGTACCACTCCCTTCGTCTCGCTACCGAAGTCCCGGTGTGGGGAAGCCACACGTAGCGCGAGCTTCACGGGCGATACCCAATTCTTCGAGAAGAGCTATTATTGAATGCTCATTCAAGGAGTTCGTCCCGCTGGCCCCTTTCCCGCTGACCGCGCATTTGGAATCGAGCGGCGCGAGATCTCTCAAAAGTTCTTGAAAGGGACACAAAGCGTTGTTTCCTGCATCATCTCATGAGACAGTCGAAACCGGGAAAGCAACATAGCCGACGGGAGGGCTCTCGTACGCCAGGCAACAGGACCGCTGCCCTGGCCTGCAGCAGAACCTTGAATGGTTGACATGTGGGTTTAGCTCCTGCTGTCGCACCGGTATCCTCTGTGCGAGTACTGTTGGAACTAGATGCAGCAAGCCTCGGCCTAGTGCCGCAATTTTGTAGCTAGTAAGCTCAACGGCCTGTCGGAACAATTTGCGAGCCGGCTGTTTCAGCTGGTCGGCTGTGCGTGCGGTATCGCGCGCGCTCAGGGCCTTGGAGCTGGAAGATCATGTCACTGCAACACTCCTTTCCCTTAAGAAGCAGCCATTAGCCGCGCAGCTCCCCAAGCAGGTTGCTGCCTCTGGGCAATTCCAAATCCTGAAAGGGGCGTTTGTCCACACCTCGCTTCATGCGGAGGACCATGACATGCTCAGCGGAGGCTGGAGTCAGGCGGTCATGCAGCGCGATGGAATGCCTGGGCCAGCGGAAGCCTACCAGCGCTGGTCAACGGCCAACCAAAGCAGCTGGGACCGCGAGTTTATGACGTGCGTTGATCGACGGCCGTCAATCCCCAGCGGGGTATCGGGAGCTCCGAGACAAATAGCGCCTATCGGGAGGCGCTCTGTCGAGGCCGGGCCCCGATCGAGGCATCCTTCAGAAGAATGCGTCTCTCAACACGGCCAAGCGGCTGACACTTGTCTTTGGCCTCTGAGAGCCGGCCCGGACCGCTGGGACAACGTTTTTCGAGGCAGCCCGCCCATCACGTCAGCCTTCGAGCGGCAGGTCCAATGGGCGCAGATCGGGCGGATGGCGCTGTGCGACGCTGAGGTCACTAATCGGAGAATTGAGGGCGATCCAGGCCCGTTAGTGGCAACCGTGAGTGGTCCGATGGTCGGCGACGCCTGAAACCGCAGCGACGGGCCATTTGAAGGTCGGAAGGGCAATCATGTGGCCGTGGAGGTCCAAGAATTGTTGCGGTCTAGCTGGTCAACAGGCCCCGTGCACGCTGCCGGCTCTGCGGAAGGCTGCAGTTCGTATCGCGCTGGCTCCGACTTCCCTGCGTCTTAAGGAACCTTAACGGGTCAGCACCACGGAAAACGCTTGGATTCGGAGCGGGCAGGTGAGCCACCCGCTGCAGGCGCTGCCTCCTTTGCAGGCTGCGCGTAACCGCGCGGTGATCCACGGCGCGGGCAGGCTCATGGCAGCAGGAGAAGCCAGGCACATGGCGGAGCCCGGCTGGCGGCGTCGGGAGCGCTGGCAGGCGCGTCAGATGACCGTGGTTGGGCGGGCGCGTCGGGAGGAAAGGGACAGCTGGAGGCAGAGAGACATCGCGCATTGGCTTCGGCGCGAGGTAAGGAATGAGCGCGGCTTCCATTTGCGGCGGGCAACGTGCGGAACCACATGCAGCGGCGACCCAGCGGGCCGGGCGGTGATTGCTGGTAGGGGCTGCAGGCTGGCAGGAATGAAGGCCGCGTGGCTTCGGGGCCGATGGTTGGAGGGCGAGGCTGGACGGGCTGCAGGCTGCGGTGCGGGCAGACAAAGAGCAGCGGAGGAAGGAAGGGGTCGTCTTCACGGGCAGGGCAGGCGGTAGCGGGCGGTAAGTAGTTGGGTGCTGAGGCCGCCGACCGCCCGCGCTCGCCGGCCTTACCTCGCCCGACCTTACTGGCTCTGCCTGCCAGCGGGGCGCCGCTCTGCCGCCGGCTAGCGGCTCGCTACTCGCGCCGCCTCTCATGCGTCTATCTGCACGTCACGACGACTCCCTACCCGCAGCTATC
>JAJJID010000411.1:0-36141 GCA_022204955.1 Macrophomina pseudophaseolina | reverse complement strand
AGTATCTTATTAGCCTTCTGAACCCTTACTAATGCAGCCGTACGGCTTTTAACAGGCACCTCCGCAGGTACCTCCGCAGGCACCTCCGTAGGCACCTCCGCCGCCTCCACTACAACCCTCGCAACGGGCGTTAGCGACCTCTTACGGCTTGGTAAAGCTAGTTCGCGCGCAAGGCCTTGCGTTTTAAAAGCCGCAGTAATATTAATCGATGTAATACGGTTAGTAACGACGTTGCGATTGCGTATAGCGCTCTAAATAAGGAGCTCCGCTCCCTAGTACCTAACGAATCGTTTTAAGTCGACGTACTTACGCTCTAATAATATGATTATATCCCACCTATAGCAGGTGGGCTGGCGCGACTAATATACGGGTATATAAGGCGCGTCCTCGCTGGCGACTTTTAGTAATACAACTCGTTAACGTGTATTAGTAGGTACTTACCGCATAAGGCTCTTCGCAGCTACTATAAACCGTATAAAGGCTAAAAGGCCGCTCCATCCTCCGCGAAGCGGTATACTATTCTTATAGATAAGCTTCGTAATTTGCTTAGTCGTTGGAGGCTTCTTTTTAGGTAGTATTAGCTAAGGCTTAGGCGGCGAGCTACCGGGCGTGCTTAAAGAGAACATCGTAGGGAGTATATAATAGCTACCAAAAGCCGGCTAGGGCTATAGGCGGCTAGAGGACGTAGTAGTTGCTAATATACTAGCTAATAATAACTTATAGTAGAAATCCGACGCGTTTTTATATCTTTCTTATATACGTTTATTAATAAGGCTATCTACGCTGTTGTCGGGAGGGACGCTCCGCACAAGAGCGTCGGTTAAGCCAGAGGGCGAAGGAAGCCAGAACCGTGTAAGAGGCAAAGAATGCCAGTGTAAGAATCCAAGCCGTGTCCATTGTAGCCAGCCTCGTAGGCAATCAAATGAAGTACAAAACAATAAGTGTTTAAAACCAATAATAAAAGCTACTCCCACGCACCCCGTAAGTGCGCCGCGAAGTAGTGTCCCTTGTAATGCCCGTTGCCTTGGTGTTGAGCCTCCTCATTGATGAGAGCCTCCCTCTGATACGCCAATCAGTACTCACGGCTCCCACCAATGAGAGCTCTCCAGCCCTTATCCAGCCTGCCCGCTTTCTACCCTGCAACAGCGCGCGTTCTAAAGAAGTATAGGTAGAGCCTTAAGTCTCTTAGTAAGTCGCTTCGCGACGTATTTAATAGTAATTAGTTTCGTAAGTTAGCTATAGAAGGCTACTTTGGCTAGGCTACTAACGTTATACTATAACTCGTACTCGACGGTGTCTAATTAGTTAGCCTTCGTACGTATAAGTGCGTTTCTATTATTCTTCTTAACCTTAGCCTCCCTCCTTACGAGCGTATAAAGCGCGAGAACGTTCTCTATTTAATACTTATACTAGGCCCGAAGCTACTAAAGGATATATATACGTTCCTATAGCTACTAGTGGATAAGATAAAGGCGCTAGATAAGGGCGTTAATAACGTATAGAACGGGTACGCTATATAATACTTTACGCTACGCGCCTAGCCTCTACTCATTACCGCCGACGGCCCTACGCGCGCCGATATTATAGGAATAAAGCATCTAGGTAACGTAGTAAGTTCTTATACGATATATACTATTAAAGCTATTTCTTTAGTAAGGCTCTTAACCTAGGCCTCCGTAACGACGGTAGCTGTACCCTCTATAAGGCCGGTAGTACCTTCTTAAGCCTCGCGGTACGGTATCTACTACGTGCCTTATACGGTAAGCAACTTTAAGCTACTACTATAGCGTAATCTTCGCTCCTAGCTAGTAAGGTATTACCTTATAGATAACGCGTTTAATCGTACTAACGGCCTCGTACGCCGTAGCACCCTTCTAGAGCTACTAATACTATACTTTCCTCGTAGCTTTCCTATGGATATTATGCACTGCCTGCTACTAAATAATATAAGGCGCTTATAGAGCTTCTAGATAGATAAGAAGACGTTATCTAACGCGGTAACGTAGCTTTAAGAAGAATAGCTTAAAGAGAATAAGAAGTCTCTTTCTTTTAGCTATAAGCTAACGGCGCCGTAGAAGAAAGAGATTACGGTAGTAGTATCTAAGAGCCGTAGTAAATTATCTACTACTCTTAGACACGCACCCCATGATCTAGTTAAGCACTAGCGAGGCTTTAAGATAGCTAAATAGATAGCGTTTCTACGCTATTAGGGCCTACCGGCTATAGAGTCTTATCTATACAAGGAGGTATTCTATAACCTCGTTTAGTTGCGTAAGCTATTTACCGTTACTACGACGAGAGGAATAGATGCGCGTAAGACTACTACGATATCTTATAAATCGTATGTATAAATATCGCTAATCTTATATATACTTATAGCTAAAGATACTCGCCCGGAACTTCGTCGACTCTTATTAAGCCGTTTACTATAATAATAACCCGCAACACCTTACCGTATGCGGTGTAAATATTTATAATACTCTTTATATTTAGTAACACGTTGTAGACTTTAGGCCGGCGCAGGGCTTCTAGTAGATATCCATAGAGGACTATTATGGCGTTATTAAGTTAATAGAACGGTTAAGTGTTAAGAAGACTATCTTATTAGCTAACGCTATACTTCTCCGCGAATACTTTAATATATTGCCGTTTATCTTATACGGCACGTTTCTACTTAAGAAGCGAGAGGTAAGGCCGCCGTAGACGCTTATAAGCGTATTCTATATAGCGCTAGATAATATTACCGACTAGCAGGCGAGCCTTATACGTAACCTCCACGCCTAGCTTACGTAATAGCTTAATAAGGGAGTCTTACGCGTATACCGCCGTTGCTAACTACCTACCTTTTAGATTAGCTCTAGAAGGTCGCAGAGGGCAATAGAGGATAACCGTAATAACGTACGCGTGTGTTATACGGTAGGGTGTTACGAACCCTACGGGCGACAGTCCCGCACGGGCAAATATCCCCCAAGGGACGGGAACCCTCACGGGAGGAAATCCCGCAGGGGAATACCAACCGCAGGGAAACGGCGCTTAGGGAGCTTAGTTAGGAAGCAAGCGGCGTAATAGAATCCCGTAGGGGAATGACTCCCTCAAGGGAACGGTTCCCGTACGGGAAGGATAAAAGGCCACAGTTATAAGGGACTATAGTCCAGCGGTATAATACTCCCTTAGCAAGGGTCGCAGGTAGAATCTAGGAAACCGGTAGAAAGGCACGTTACGTGATAATAAATAAGATAAATATCGCTATCGTTCGGCTAAGAAGGTTAGAAGTCGGATTCTAGGAAACGGGCCTTAGCGCCCGGGTTACGTGTAGGACCTACTCCTAGATCTTTACTAATCTAAGGCCTACCCTTTTAGATTACCATCGATCCAAGCCCTACTGGATTATATAAGATCCGAATACTATACTAGATTGTTATAGCTTTCCTATAGTATATAGATATACTTACTAGATAGCACTTTGGCCTTCGTGGTTAACTTAAGATTCTAATACCACATGGTCAATCGCCTCGGATTAAGTATATATTATTTGACGACTTTTCCTACAATCTACCGCTATTAACGACATTGTTCACTTATTTAGGCGACGCATGTGAGACTGCTATACCCGTATATACGGTTTGCACACGAAACGGCATATTGGTGTTGCATTTCGCTATCTAATAGTACACGAGTTCAAGTTCACATACCGAAAATGGCTTAGTGCCATGGAGTAATAGTACACCCGTCGCCGACTTTCGACGTTAAATCGCCTAAACGACGATACTAATTAGTATTAACGCCTCGTACGAGTAGTAGGAGCCCTCTTAACACCCTTCGTAACGCCCTTTCCTCGCCCTTTTAGTATCTTATTAGCCTTCTAAACCCTCACTGATGCAGCCGCACGGCTTTTGACAGGCACCTCCACGTTAACCGTGTCCTTCGAGTCCTCCGAGTCCTCCGCAGGCACCTCCGCAGGCACCTCCGCAGGCACCTCCGCCGCCTCCACCACAACCCTCGCAACGGGCGTTAGCGACCTCTCACGGCTTGGTAAAGCTAGTTCGCGTGCAAGGCCTTGCGTTTCAAAAGCCGCAGTAACATTGATCGACGCAATACGGTTGGCAACGACGTTGCGATTGCGTATAGCGCTCTGAATGAGGAGCTCCGCTCCCTAGTGCCCAACGAATCGTTTTAAGTCGACGTACTTACGCTCCAACAACATAATTATATCCCACCTATAGCAGGTGGGCTGGCGCGACCAATATACGGGTATGTAAGGCGCGTCCTCGCTGGCGACTTTTAGTAATACGACTCGTTAACGTGTGTTAGTAGGTACTTACCGTATAAGGCTCTTCGCAGCTACTATAAACCGTATAAAGGCTAAAAGGCCGCTCTATCCTCCGCGAAGCGGTATACTATTCTTATAGATAAGCTCCGTAATCTGCTTAGTCGTTAGAGGCTTCTTTTTAGGTAGTATTAGCTAAGGCTTAGGCGGCGAGCTACCGGGCGTGCTTAAAGAGGACATCGTAGGGAGTATATAATAGCTATTAAAAGTCGGCTAGGGCTATAGGCGGCTAGAGGACGTAGTAGTTACTAATATACTAGCTAATAATAACTTATAGTAGGAATCCGACGCGTTTTTATATCTTTCTTATATACGTTTATTAATAAGGCTGTCTACGCTAAGCCTATCTTACTAAGTCCTCCTAGCCTAACCTCTCTTACTTCCTTGCGAAGCCTCGCTGTTGTTATATAGTAAGAAATATGCGCTTATCTTATTATACTACCCTTACTACACCGTGCCTTAGCTCGCCGCTATCGCCTCGCCTCTATCGCCTCGCCTCGTACTTCTCTCGTTACTCTTACGCCTATTACGTCTTCGGTAACACGTAATGGCCCTTAAACGCTATAAGTAGTGCCCGGTAGTATAGGCTACGGGCGCTAACGACATCTTCTATAACGCCCGTATAGTATAGCGTCACTTTAAGGCGTACTTAAAATTATTATACCCTTAAGAGACGTCTAGTGCGCAGGGCGCTAGGCTCATAAACGACCTCCACCGGTATGCGCGCCTATTTAATTTCGAAGATATAAACGATACCGAGTACGTTACGCGTAGCCGTTAAGAAAGAGACCCTATTAACCGCCTTATAGATTACCTTAAAGAAAGCGACGGTGATAACGATATTAATATAACGGAAGATAAGAAAGAGAAGAGTAGATAACCGCCGCCGTAGCGAAGACTCTTATACTAATCTTAGTATAGATCTTACTACTAACGTAGACCTCCGCCTGTTTCTTCGCCTTAGCTACTAGGTAGAGGGCGTGCCTCGTACTAAGTACGCTTCTCTCCGACGTATACTCCTCGAGGAGTGCGATAAACGACTCTCTAGTATACGTACTACGCGTAATCGATTACGGCAATATACTAATATAAAGAAGGAGCGCATCTTATACTATATTAATAGCTATATAGTATATACGGGCAAGCACGCGCGCGCGTCGTCTTACGTGTACTACTAGGAGCCTCGTTAGAGGCGAGAGGCAGTGCCGTTAGTATAGCGAACGTTACGCTAAGAGTATATATACTTTCCTCTCGTATAACGCCTACGCCTCTAATATAGCTAATGGAACCGCGCGCGCGTTCTAAAGAAGTATAGGTAGAGCCTTAAGCCTCTTAGTAAGTCGCTCCGCGACGTATTCGACGATAATTAGTTTCGTAAGTTAGCTACAAAAGGCTACTTTAGCTAGGCTACTAACGTTATACTATAACTCGCACTCGACGGTATCTAATTAGTTAGCCTCCGTACGTATAAGTGCGTCTCTATTATTCTTCTTAACCTTAGCCTTCCTCCTTACGAGCGTATAAAGCGCGAGAACGTCCTCTATTTAATACTTATACCGGGCCCGAAGCTACTAAAGGATATATATACGTTCCTATAGCCACTAGTGGATAAGATAAAGGCGCTAGATAAGGGCGTTAATAACGTATAGAACGGGCACGCTATATAATACTTTACGCTACGCGTCTAGCCTCTACTCGTTACCACCGACGGCCCTACGCGCGCCGATATTATAGAAATAAAGCGTCTAGGCAACGTAGTAAGTCCTTATACGGTATATGCTATTAAAGCTATTCCTTTAGTAAGGCTCTTAACCTAGGCCTCCGTAACGACGGCAGCTATATTCTCTATAAGGCCGGTAGTGCCTTCTTAAGCCTCGCGGCACGGCACCTACTACGTGCCTTATACGGTAAGCGACTTTAAGCTACTACTACGGCGTAATCTTCGCTTCTAGCTAGTAAGGTATTACCTTATAGATAACGCGTTTAATCGCACTAACGGCCTCGTACGCCGTAGCGCCCTTCTAGAGCTACTAATACTATACTTTCCTCGCAGCTTTCCTATAGACATTATACACTGCCTACTACTAAATAATATAAGGCGCTTATAGAGCTTCTAGATAGGTAAGAAGACGTTATCTAACGCGGTAACGCAGCTCTAAGAAGGGCAGCTTAAAGAGAATAAGAAGTCTCTTTCTTTTAGCTATAAGCTAACGGCGCCGCAGAAGAAAGAGATTACGGTAGTAGTATCTAAGAGCCGTAGTAAATTACCTACTACTCTTAGACACGCACCCCGTGATCTAGTTAAGCACTAGCGAGGCTTTAAGGTAGCTAAATAGATAGCGTTTCTACGCTATTAGGGCCTGCCGGCTATAAAGCCTTATCTATACGAGGAGGTATTCCGTAACCTCGTCTAGTTGCGTAAGCTATTTACGGTTACTACGACGAGAGGGATGGACGCGCGTAAGGCTACTACGGTATCTTCTTATAAATAGTACGTATAAATATCGCTAATCTTATATATACTTATAGCTAAAGATACTCGCCCGGAACTTCGTCGACTCTTACTAAGCCGTTTACTATAATAATAACCCGCAACGCCTTACCGCATGCGGTATAAATATTTATAATACTCTTTATATTTAGTAACACGTTGTAGACTTTAGGCCCGCGTAGGACTTCTAGTAGATACCTATAAAGGACTATTACGGCGTTATTAAGCTAATAGGACGGTTAAGTATTAAGAAGACTATCTCGTTAGCTAACGCCGTACTCCTTCGCGAATACCTTAATACATTGCCGTTTATCTTATGCGGCACGTTCCTACTTAAGGAGCGAGAGGTAAGGCCGCCGTAGGCGCTTATAAGCGTATTCTATATAGCGCTGGATAATATTACCGACTAGTAGGCGAGCCTTATACGTAACCTCCACGCCTAGCTTACGCAACAGCTTAATAAGGGAGTCTTACGCGTATACCGCCGTTACTAACTACCTACCTTTTAGATTAGCTCTAGAAGGTCGCAGAGGGCAATGGAGGATAACCGTAATAACGTACGCGTATATTATACGGTAGGGATAGTAATACGGCATTACGGTAAGGTTTACTACTTTATTAGATTACTAACGACTCTAGGCGCGTAGTAGGTATTTATAAGTCGGTTTAACGCTATAATCGACTCTGCGCGTGGCAATATACGCTATATAGGCGCGCAAGAGCGCTACGCGTATATACCCGTTAAGGTAATCGTTGCGCTAGTTAGCTTTATATACCGACGTTAGTACGGTCGTCCTTAGCAGCTAATTATCGGCGCGACGGATTATCTATAACTTAATACCATGGGGCCGCCCAATTAGGTAAGTTGTAGAAACGGCGCCGCAAGCACCGCTAATAGGCTTCTCCAGGTTCTCGGCTTTTTGGTAGTAATTGGTGGAGAAACGCCGGGAACGAAGGAGGAGTAGTGCCAGCCGACTTAACACCACGGCTAATTACTAAATTAGGTATATTATATAGCGCTTATTCTCCGTTATTCTCCGCGTTTTAGCTTGCAGAAACCCGAGATACTTAGAGACTTATCTACCGTTTCAGCATATGTATTAATATATGATTTTCTTCATTTTGACGACATTCGTTAATATATAACACGTCTATTATATACGGCTACTTATCGCATAAGCGACTAATCGTTAGAAATAGCATACATACGACAGTAACAATAGTTCACTCTATGTGTATATAATCGGGTGCGGCGAGTGACCATATGGTGTGCCGGAGAAAAAAGTGGCTGAACTCAACGCTGTTGGCCGGTGGCTGCAATGTGCTTCCTTAGTAATCGACCTTGGAATAACTAGGCCAGATAGCATGATATGAAGAAGTTGAGAATATTATTTTCGATGCGGGTCCGGGGATTATTGCGAAGGGGAAGACGATCTTGCCAACACTGCCCAGCCTTAACCGGCGACAATGATATTACAGAGACGTAACCTCATAAACAATTACACTTGGGCTATTTGAATCAGAATAGTTCAGTGAGTTTCGTCCAATAGTGATGTTCAATTCAGCGTCTTCAACTGTTTGACGTCGGCGTTTCTGCAAACCAGCCTTTTCAGGTTAGCTTGAGGCGTAGCTTAGACTTTAGACACTGGTCGCCACGACTACTACACACAACTTATTTGCAACTCCATGCGTTGGCATCTTGCTTTCTGGGGATTCGGTTATAAACACCATCTTCAATGTCTACTGTTACTTTTCCCTCAGAAATCCGGTGGGCGGAACGCAGAAGCAGTTTCTTTCTCCCCACATTAAGCTCCGAGTATCCCGCTACATGAAATCCGGAAGAAGAACATACAACAAGCAAGATAGATAGGTAGGCTCGGAGATGATAGCGGAAAATTGTGTTAGCTAACAAGCGCGAACGCACAGTGAAGCAGCTCGTTCACTTCAGCCCATGTGATCGTTGTGCTGACACAAAAGGAAGCTTCATCCGGGACCGATTTTTTCGACAGTCCACTTCGCTTTCTCAGTGGCATTATCAGGTAGGATTCCCCCACACTGAGCCAGAGCCAGTATACTCCTATAGTCTCCTCTCTCATCAGATACAACCTGCACTCCCATGTCAAGCCCGGGTCGGCTTCTGCTAACCTTTCTTCTGGGATGATCATCAAAAAAGCATGCCATTCGCCAGGCAACTCGCGAGACCAGCAAACGCAAGCTGGGCGAAATTGAAGCCGTTGGTGCATCATCTGCCGCAATCGCATCTCTAATCGGCTCCAAAAGCATCATCCGGGGCAGAGACGAGGTTGAGATGCGGGACCCACTTCACTTGTTCATTGTCGGCACTCACCGAGGTGAGCGCCTCACCCTCAATTTCAGCTATCTCAAAGACTGCCAGTGCGTGGCAAATTCGCGGCTACCAGCCTAGGGGACGTACGACGGTCGAATGGAACAGCCAGCATGCTATCAGTCTACTAAATCAATGGATGAACCAGTTGCTTCTTTGCAGGTGGAAGTGCAGCTGTCGCCGCGACAGCATGACCCGCAGAAGCACACTGAGGTGGACAGGGACCATTGGCGCCAGCTGCCGAAGAGGTTCACAGGAGCGATCACAAGGGAGTTAGTCATCAGGTCCAACGGGAACTGGATGGGCCAGTCAGCCTAATCTGTTGATACGCAGGGCCTAAAGACGCAAACTGAGCTTCGCACGAGTCATCCTACGCAGGTTCCATGAGCTACTCTTCTAGGCTCAACCTCTGGCTGGAAATGAAGCGCGAGAAGGCAGTTCAGTTGATGACGGCAGATAAGGGACACTCCTAGAGCGGATTGGCGGTTTCACCAAAAGAGGAAGGTTGTGCGAAATAGGAAGAAAAATCCAGGCATAGACATGAACAGCGAAGAACGGTAGAATGGTAGTGCGTTCAGGAATGATCCTGTTCTCCAATGTGCATGGATCTCTAGATCCCAGATTCTTCTTTTAGTCAGCAAGGAAGTCGTTTCTTTTTTCTGTTCTATCGAATCTGTAAGGTCCGGCATGCCAAGGCGCCCAAGGAATATCGTATTCTTCTTCATTGGGTTCGAAGTTTCCTTTCATGATTATCTTTACAGAGCCCGATAGCTTAGCATGAAATGATTTATTCATCCCATTACAATACACAATGCTCTACTTCATTTGGCAATCATCAGAAAATCGAGACTGAAAGCCATGCCATGGCAGAAGACTCATGTAGCTGCAAAATATACAGTGCCAAACAGATATTCTAGCTCCGTACTCGAAGGGAACGACGTAGGGCGTCGGGGCAGGCCAAATGTGAGGGAGTGTGTGCTTAAGGATGATCGTGCTTGGTACAGGGCTAGAGTACCTGGTAAATGCCTAGTACTGGGGGAAGCTATGCCGTACAGGCGCCCGTAAGGCGCGCAAGCCGCAGCAACATGACGGGCGCGTGCGATGCCTACGTACTTATTAGCCGGCGATATGTGAGCGCGTCGGGAAGCAGCGCGCCAAGACAGGGCATGTAGTGAATGCTATGTGGAAGCCGTGCACGGCTGCAGTCTGTCACATGGAGGCTTTACACAGAGTTGTTAGTGCATTCACCAATTTGTGTATTTTTTTTTTTGTCTCGCGCTCTTTCTACAGCTGCGCCTCCATCTCTCCACCATAACTTCCCTCACACTTCCTCGCGTCTGCAACCACCAGACCACTTTCACACTTCGATATCGTAAGACGAGACTTCCTCCAAACTCAACAGATATCCCTCGCAGCTCTAAGCCGCGACAGCACGCGTTCGTAGCAATGCCTGTTACTCGTGCTGCCCGTCGCGCAAATCATGCTGCGGCTGAACCCTTGAACCAGGGCATCGACAACCGTAAGTAGCTCCTATAACAAACGAACCACCACGACCAGCTACTAACATGTTTAGCCTCGGAAGAAAGCCTCCGCCCTCCTGTCACGAGGGATAGATTGGCCCGCCTTCCCCGTACGAGAAAACAATCGCTCTCCCTGTTCCAGATGCTCGTCGAACAACGGTTCCTCCGCGTCAAGGAGAATATCAAGAGCGGCGAGGACACTGAGGTAGACACTCGTGATAACCCAGTGCGCGCAGGAACTGACTCACTTCGCCTCGTTAGATTCCGGCCCCGATCAGGACACTGGACGATGTCATGAACGGAGGGCTCGAAAACCTCATGCGCATCCGCGCCCGTCATCCGACCATGGACCAGAACAAGTCTTTTCTTTACAAAGATTCCCTCGAGATTCGCCAGCCTGATATCACGGGTGCTCGAATTTTCGTTAGCAAAGATGACCGTGGCGAGCCGCAGCTGTGCAAGCAGTTGTTCTCGATCAATCCCACTGTCCCCTTTATCTCCGCTGCTCCTTCCACATCTGCCACCCCTGAGATGCATTGGGCTTTTGTGAATGGCAAGGTCGAGTTCGTACGAAAGGGTGTTCAGGTGTCGCGTCCGGCCGCGCCTCAAGTCACCGCGACTACTGCCGAGGTCCTGCCCGCTAATCAGACTGTAGTCGGCGCTGGTAGACGCCGCACTCGCAGTCTTGCGACAGAGGCAGCTACTGACATGGAAAGCACCGTTTCTGGAGCCGGCAGTCAGATGGCGCGGCCTGGGGCCCAGCAGACGGCTGCTTCTAACCCTCGTAGGACACAGTCTGTCGGCCCACTTTTGCCGGCCCAGGTCGTTGATGCCGTCAGCACCAACACCACTACTCTCAACTCCCCTACCGTTTCAGGAACTACTACCGGCAGCTCCGCTCACACTGCAGGCGCTGCCCAGGATGCAGTTTCCGGCGGAATCCCAGCAGATGTCGCCTCCACGAAGCAGCCAGAACCTAAGCAACCTCTGGCCACCCCTCTCTCCGCTGAAAATCCTCATAACGTCCCTCAGCATTCGGGAATCAGGTTGAGGCTCACGGGCCTTAAACATGGAACACCCAAGATTCAGGTCGTTAGAGGTACAGCGTTTACAACTACGGGCATTCCCCCCAAGAGCGGTAAGCGGAAGGCGGCTGATACTGAAATCGCTGAAGAGACGACGGTATCGCATGAGACCTTTGCGGGTGACAACCAGTCTGTTGAGCCTGCCTCCAGCCAGCCGGAGCAAGTGGCTCAACACGTATCTTCTACTACGCCCTCAGTCAGGAGGAACCCATCTCGCAAGGCCCAGAAGGTTCAACAGAATTTCAGCAACACTGACAGTTCGATGACACAGCTCGTTCAGAGCACGGCTGCTCCAGGAGTTGCCACGGAGCCAGCCCCACACAAGGGTAATGCCAGCCAGACGGAGCAACCGATCCAGAAGCCTGAAGTTCGCAAGAAGCTGGCCCGCAAAGCCAAAATAACACAGCAGCCGGTCACCCACGCCGCAAGCAGCATCGAAAAACCTGATCAAGGCTCAGGTGCCGTGCTCAGCGCCACTGAGCCAGCTCTTCAGAAGAAGACTACCAGAGTGCCTCACCAGCTGGCAACTAACAGTGGCACCGAGACACAGCGCCAGACAGGCTCTGCCACAATACCAGTTACGGCCCAGCCAGCCTCCCAGCCGAACAGTCTCAGCAAAGTGTTGAAGAAGAAGCGCAAGCGTGCCGCAGTCAAGGACACCCAGGAGACCAACCAGCAGCCAGTCAAGCGCGGCCGCACTACCGCAACTGCAGGCAATAAGAAGGCCAGCGCCGAAATGCCCGCTTCGGCTACATCCATGCTCAACGGCCGCCAGCCGGCTGCTGCTCCAGTCCAATCTCCACCCACCTCTGTCCCCGCCCACACGCCCACCTCTCCAACCACCACCGTTAACCCTCAGGCCAGCACCGCGCAGCCCACCCCCATCGAAAGGCCTGTCCGCGGCGAGAACGGGTTCGAACTCATCGGACCGCGCCACAAGTTTGTCCGGGGCGCCGATCAGTCCGCCTTCCTCACCATCCACTACTACATCAACAAACCGGACGGCACGCGTACCCGTCACGCCTGGGAGTATCCACCCAGGAAGCAGCAGACGATCGACTGGAACAGTGACGCCACCATCGCCGCGGTGTCGAAGTGGTACAACCAATACTTGGCGCGGGTGGGCTGCGACCGGCTGCGCAAGGGCACCGCCGAAGCCACGTACCGGGAGCCAGAGATCCAGTGGCTTCGCGACTATAACGAGGCACACAAAGATGACAGCCCTCGCCCGAAGCTTGAGCAGATGCGGCAGGCGTTCAATGAGAGGTGGATGGGCGTGGAAGTCCCGTATGTCGACAAGAGCGGACAGGAGATGAAGACGGTGCCGCGCGAAGAGCGGACCATGGGCGGATTCAGCTCATTCGTTGGACGGAAGGGTCTTCTGCCGGATCTCAAGAAGAACAAGAAGAGGAAGGAGAGAGACAACGCCGACGAGGACGACGCGAAGACTGACCGCAAGAAGGCGAAGACTTCAGTGAAGGCCGGACAGATTGTGGGAAGAAAGGCCGCTGCTGGGAAGAAGAAGAAGAAGGCTGCTTGAACGTGGTAGGGTAAAGGTCTGGGGATAGTAGAGTACAGATTGATAACGGTAGAGGGGAAACATGAGCCTGAAAAAGGCAGAGCGCAGATAGGACTTTGGGGAGGCTTTCATGGGCTCTAGCGTATGCGGTCTGGGATCTGGGAGGCCCAGTGCAACTCTCCCAAGAGAGTAGCTCGCGTTCCGGTAGTTCCTCTGCATTACAGTGGCATTCTTCTGTTTCCAGAGGCATGGCCAGGCGTTTAAATGTCTTTTTGATGGATAGGCTTGTTTCTGAGACGCTCTTATGGGAAGAAGAGTACAGCAGATGCTAGGTAGTTACAATATCAATTTTAAGTCATGAGAATGTCCTCCCAAGCCATATTGAGGCGAATGAAAGGCGCCGACATAAACCACTAGTGCATCGAGTTACAGAAAGTGGCGAAATGTATGCACAACAGGCTCCTTTCTCCAGCCAGATGGAGCAATCAAGCTACAATATTGGAAATCTCTACTTCTGTAAGCCTTGTTGCAGAATATGGTAAGCAGCGAGCTTCATGGACGCTTTTGTAGCGGCAGAGTCATCAATTCTAGGTAGGCAGCGCTAGTATGTGCCAAGTGTCGTCGTCGGTACAGGACCTGGAAGTGAATGCATTTGCGGAGGAATACAATCGTTCACTAACGCACGGTACAGCATTCTGAGTCTGTGGGCAACGTCACAGCTCACGAGCTCGCCGGCGTTCCACTGTTGTTGTTATTTTTTTTTTTTCGCTCCTCGCCCTTCTTCCCGACTCCTCCACGCATTTCAGCACAACGCGTCCATCACCAACCTTTTCAACTTGAAGTTCGGTACTCGACATTAGCTTCTTCCCTTGTATTCCATCCCCCTTGCAGAACGTACACATGTCGGCCCCACGCCGGCACCGCCAGCAAAACACGTCCCCTGACGAGGGTGAGACGCAGGTAGGCGCTCGAAAGCAACAAACGATGGCATTAATCAATTTCTCATGCGTGCCATAGACGTCTGCCATGCCCTCGCCTCGCAGCATGTCCGCAGCACAGCCTACATCACGCGCCCCCGTGCTCGACGACGGGTTTCTCCTCACTGGCATAGCGACCCGCCCGCAGTCTGCCCCATCAGATGGTACACGTCGTCGAGGCCGCTCCCCTTTCCCATTCGGCCGGCATAGCAGCTTCGGTCCCAACCAGGACTTCGACTCCCTGCTCGAAGACATTTGCAGCGACGGTCCGGACCACACCGGGGAAGCCGCCCCTGAGCAGCCTGTTCTCGGCAACAGCGTGACTGGCGCTGCCGCTCAATCTCTTCAGTCGGCACCTGCCCACGACGCCGTCAACCACCGCGGTGTAGTTACTCAGGCCGAGCTCTCCGGACTGAGCTTCTCCGAGATCCAGCATCATGTGTACCGAGCGCGCCAGCCACAAAGGGATTACCTGGACCAACAGCTTGGTGTCGAGCATGTTCCGGGTCTGGCCAGGCTCACTGACCTTGACCGTTCTGCATTCACCCGGACTGACCACTTTGCATACCAGCCACGTCCTCCAGCTGCTCACACGACGACGGTGACGACGAGGAAGAAGAATAAGAGGCAGACAAAGAAAAGGGCCAAGCCGCAGAGTGTCCAGTCGCTAATTGCTGAACGGGCTGCCGCCAATCCTTCTCCTTCTCCTGGCCAGGCGAGCACCAACACCGGGTTGCCTGCCGGCAACAACAGCGTATCAGCAGCACTGACCACCTCTGAGTCTGCTAATGGAGCCCCGGGCGGCAGTCAGCAAGATTCTCCTAGTTCTACTGCCGACACTGGTTCTGCTCAGGAGCCTGCCTCTTCCGGTTCGCTGACGCTCACCCGTCGCCGGATGGACAACGGCCACATCATGGCCACATTTGCTGGCCCGCGGCTCCTCCAGCTTGCCGTCCCGCAGGCCTCCGTCTCCATCGACGCTGGCAGCATAGTCGCAACCGGCAGCCGCAAACGTAGTGCTTCCTCCGTGGCCCTTCCGCGGCAGGGCGTCGCCAGCAGCACCGGGGCTGCCCGTCCGACTAAGATCCCCCGGAGACACCAGGCAACGCAACGACCTGCCGGCAACATGAACACGGACAATCAGTCCCAGAGTGCTTCTGGAGGCCTCCCCGCAAATCTTCCATCCGCCGGGGCCAACAACAGCGCCAGCATGCAGCAGAGGCAGGCCAGCGCCCTGCCCGCCCAACCTCTCCGAGTTACCAGGCGCAGCCGCCTTTTCGACCTGCTGAGTGCAGGGCGCGAGGAAGAGGACGATTCTGGCAGCATCGTCCCAGACTCTGCCCGCCGAGGCGCGCGCCGGCGTCCGCGCGCCCGGCCTCTCCCGCCGCTCGACCCCCTACCCGACACGCCCCGTGCCGTTCTGCAGACTGAAGATACAACTGCTCCCGCCCAAACTACCGCCGCGCACCCCCTTCCCATGCTGCCCGCTGCTCCCCTCCTCCCGAGCGCTCCCACGCCTCTGCGCAGGCCCACCCCGTCCGTCCCCACCACCACCACCACCACCACCACTACCACCACCACCGCCGCAGCCACGGCGCCCCTCTCCCGCCGCGTCACCCGCAGCTCCACCCGCAACAGTAGAGAGGAGCCATCCTATGAGGCCGTCGAAAACACTTTCCTGCGCTCCCTCAACGAGCGCTGCGTCGGCCTGGCGCCGCGCGACGTCCCCACGGACAAGTCGCTCGTCGAGGAGTTCAACAACCGCTTCGCGGGGACACAGCTAACGGTGCGCGGCGAGCGCGGCGAGCATCGCTTGACGGAGCCGCGGCCGACGCGCACCAAGGCGGCCATCACGTCGCATGTGCGTCGCGAGGGGTTCTGGGCCGATATCAAGCGCGTGAGGGCAGAAGGGAGGGGCTGGAAGCCTGGTCCGAAGCTGGGGTCGAAGAAGAGGAGCAAGGGGGAAATGGAGAGTGAGGAGAAGAAGGAGAAGGAGAAGGAGAAGAAGAAGAAGAAGAAGGGGGAGTAGGACGAGGGGGAGGATGGTGGGGAGGGTGAGGAGGAGTGAGAGGCGAGGGTTGAGGGGGAAACTGGATGATGCGATATATGGAGCCAAAATCGGTGGCGTGATGCCTGGCTTGCAGGATAGTCATGAGAGGAGAGTGCGGCTTGGGTTCTCTCTTCGCATCTTTTCTCCTACTTTTTTTTTTTCTTCTTTCCCATGACAGGTGCTCACACAGGTTGGGCATCGCAACCAAGCCTTTTGATAACTGAGACTTGGGAGGCCCCATACGGTTTGGTTGTGATAGAGCCCAGGCTTCTGTCGGCCGGACATTCCAGTAATTGCTTCTTCTTCTTCTTCTTCTTCTTCTTCTTCTTCTTCTTCTTCTTTTGAAGCATAACATGGCATTCAAAAGGGGCAGCGAAGACATCACAGCGTGGGGATCTAGGAGCCCCACATATGGTTTCTGGTTCTGATGGTATTATGGTCCAAAATGCGTAAAGTAGTAAAAGTTATAGCCTTCGGCAACATGAAAAGAAAAAATCTAAATTGAGCCATGAGTTCGATGGGAAAGCTGTGGCATCACGGTGCTATTGACGCTTCTTCTGATTAGTAACTCAAGCCAAGTTGAGCTGACCAACTCCCAGCTTGAGTTGGCCAAGCCAGCTAACCCTCAGGCTTTACAAGCTGTCACATCAATGGAACGCAACCTGATAGCTTCCATGTTGGCTTAATTCCCGTGCAAAACTATGAGTACTACATCTGCTTTCGCCCCTTCCTATTAGTCGGGTAATATGCTCCACGCGCGAGTACAAAGCCAGTATCTTACAAGACTCGATATCGGCTATGTGCTGCTCAAGGATATGCCGAGCTCACTCCCGGTTGTGTGATAGAATATCTTGAACTGGGTAGCTTCCGTGGCCTGTCAGAATGAGTCACGGTGTGAATCCGCCAACACGCTGCTGTAGCGGACTTGACATGCGCAATGATTCATTTTGTTGTTGTTTTTGGCTGGCGAGGTCGAAGACTCGAAGCCATGGCTGTGACTGAGCGAATGGTGCACAGCATAGCGATTGCAGGCTCGCACAGTGCCGCTGGCATTTTGTGGCAGTCACATTCTTCTCGCAACCTCTCATACGCCAGCACCGCATCGATGGCCGTGGCCAAGTGGTGAAGGGCTCTCTGAGTCGCAGTTCAGCTTAAGGCTACTACGCGATAGGATCCTTAGCTTGTACATAAACGGCGAGGGATGCAGTCGTAAACGCAGCAAGCGCCTCAGCTCACTCGTGTGCGCTAAGGCCCCGCAGCGGTGAATGAATGTTCAGGGTTGGAGTATTTCTTCACTTACTGGCGGCGCGTGCGGTGCTCTGTGGTTCTGTTTTCTTCCACACCGCGCCTGCGCCGCGTCTATATCTGCGCACAACAAACATCAACTGCCCCTGCGCGTGAGACTTCAACATCACCCACCATGATGGAAGCAACAAAGACTTCGCGCAGCGCTCGTCGTGTGTCAGCCTCTCTTACAGCTTCCGATCGTGCCATGGTCTCGTCCACAAGCTCAGCCGGCTCTTTCCAGGCTGACCTCACCCGCGAGCTTGCTGGTGAGTCCGACACAACGCGTCTCAAGATATCTTCACGCTGACAAGACTCATCTTAGCTGTTGAGTTGGAGGAATGGGAGCGTGAGCAAAGGATCGAGAAGTCCGTCCAGACGCTCCTCGCCAATGCCACCAGCGGCAAAAGCTACAAGCATAGAGGAAACCCCGGTGTCTTTGATGCCCTCGAGCCCATCTCAGCGGACGAGTTTCTTGACGACTTGGCTTCCATGGGCGTGCTTCTGCCTCGCCAGGCTCACGAGCCTGGTGAAGAAGAAACTGCAAAGGAGAATTCCGGCAAAAGGGCTGACCGTAGGGCGACCAAATGCACTGCAGATGGCGCCCCAAAGGTCGCTACTAGAGCCAGCAGTCGCATTGCCGCCATCGCCGCCGCTGCTACAGTCACGGCCACTTCCCCTATCCTGCCTAGCTTGCTACGATCCGGCCCCGACACGGATGAGCAAGGCAATGGTAACCATCAAGTTAGAGGCGAAAATGCCTCTGCAGCCGATCCAGAGATCGCCGAGCCCAATTCAGAAGACGGCCCCCTGCCCAACGATGCTGTCTCGCTCTCGCCCTCAGACGAGGATGAAGACAACGACGCCGCCTCCATGATCGGTATGCCCTCTCACTCACCCTCAGACGGCGACGAAGACAACGACAACGATGAAGATAACGATGACGACGACGAAGACAACGACGACGCCCACGCCGCCGCCGCCATGAGCGCTGCCGCCCCTAGCCCCGCCTTGGCCCGCCGTCTGCGCTCCCGCGTCGATGCCGTCGTCACCGGCAAGAACGGCTTCCGCCTGCTGCACCCTCAGCACTTCTTCACCACCGGCCCGGACCAGTCCGCTCACCTCACGATCCGCTACACCGACGACGACACCGGCCCAGGCGCCATCAAGACGCACACGTACGGCGCGCGCGGCACCTTCAAGGACATCGCCCCCGACTGGAGCAACGCCGACTACGTCACGCGGCTGAACAAGTGGTACAACCAGTTCCTGCTGCGGCACGGGGTGACGGGCCTGCGGCCGGGCGTGATGCCGTTCTCGGCGGCGGAGCGCGCGTGGCTGCGGGAGGTGGGCGTGCGGATGGAGCGCGGGGAGGTGCGCTGGGGCAGGAACAGGCTGGCGGTGGAGTACAACAAGCGCTGGGCGGGCACGGTGATTGAGGGCGAAGACGAGAGGAAGGGGCTGAATGGGAAGACGCGCCCTGCGAGGAGTAAGGATGCGCTGCAGTCGGAGATCTATCGCTCCGACCTATTCCCAGAGGGCGTTAGGGGCCACAACACGAAGAAGGTGAGGAGCACGGACTGATAGGACGTGGAGGTATGGGTTGGTATGGACGAGCCTTGGGTATGACTGATGCTATCGTTCTGCCTTTTTGGTTTACTGATTAGGGAGGGATACGAACCAGCTCGAGCAAAGCGATCCATTTTAGGAGCTACTGTGGGGTCTGGACGGCCATGCATTTTCAGGGGTCTGCTTTCTTACTTGCTTGCATAAGCATAGTGTCCATGCTCATTGCTGCTGAGCACTGGACTTCGTTTCTAGCTCGAGCCTCATGTTAGGTAACCACAACCCATTGATTATGCATATCGATGGGTATTGCGAGGCAATGGATGCTGTTTGCAGTGCTTTTCCAAAGATGACCTCCCATCTCCTTCTGTTATTACGTGCTTTTGAAATTGTACCCAGCGTTGTTCATTCTGCACGATTCATATGGGACACAAAGAAAAGAGGTTATTCTATGTGAGCCGCTGTGATATCTACACATGGGCTTGCGAAGCTATGCATCATTATTGTGAATGATAGCAGATCGATCTCTTAGTCCTCTCCGGGATGTAAAAATTCTTTCCAAGGTATTGGAATATAGGGGTGGACTTAGCCACTTCAGCTGTAACTTGATTGCGCCTAATGACGTACTTTTTTAGCATTGTATTCCAACAGCCTCAACGGCTGGTGAGAGCATCAAGTGTCTTTCGATGGCAATACCACGTGCGATAACTTCGGGGGCATGCAGAAGGTCTCTGGACTCTAAAGTCGGTAAAAAAAAAAAAAAGGCTGAAAAGCTGCTCACAATAGTAAACTTTTTATTCGCCCATAAAATGCTCTCATTTGCACCTTACGATAGTCAGTGCTATTTTTCAGATGTAATTCATTCTTTCCGTTCCCGCAACTATCTCCTGCTGCCGAAAACCCAGTTGAAGCGTCAAAGACCGCTTACAGCCGTCCAACTGGCGCATTTTCTGACATTCCCCGATCTTTTGCGAGCGTCTTCTACAGGTGCGTTCAAGGCTCATGGAATCAGTGTTAGGTATCAGCTTTGCAGTAAACGTGTCCAGCTCTCTAACCTACTCTTAGTGGCCTTAGGAAACATTGATCAATATCGCATACGCAATCGATTCGAGATCTAGATTACCGCCAAGAATGTTGATGGCACGGGCGTCATGAACAAGCCTTCAAGGTTGTGGGAGCAGCTCATCTCGTTCGGTGATTCTATGAAGCTGCTGAATGCGCTAGAGGTGAAAGTCGGTGAGCGAATAGAAGTATATAGAGGCTAAGCTCGCGGAAAAAGCGCTGGACTGGCACACAAGTAATCGCCCACGAGCAGGGCTCTATCAGGCTGGCAAAGTGCATGTTGACAGCTCACCACACAGATACAGCTTATGGGCCATTTGGCGAGCGTGACGCAGCAAGGTAGCTTTTAGTTTGAGTCTTTTTTTTCCCTGGACACAGGAGCCGTGAAGGCATCCTGCAGAAGGCTGGAGAAGACCAAGGCTGAAGAAGGACAAAGACGTTAGCCGGAGACGGGGCAGTTCGTACATAACAGCAGGCGTCGGAAGACTGGTGGCGCAGCTATGAGGAGTGTGACCAGAGCAGCTGAAATCCATGCGGTGGTGCGGACGCAAGACAACTGACATGTCGTCACCAGACGCCCGGGACTTTCATGCATTGCATGGCGACAGCCCCTTTCCGGTTACATCTCCTGCCCCGCAGTCCCAGACGAGCGAGCACCCCTGCAACATCATTCCCCCTCCACATGAAACACACACGCACAACATGCCGCCACCCTGGCCTTCATCCTTGTCCGATGACAGCGCCCCCCTCCCTGCATTAGACCTGACGGCTGCCGAGTGGACTGAGGCTGCTCACATGCCGCATTCATTTTTGGAACTTCAAAGCTCACGGTCTCACGCGTTTAATTCTTCGGAATGATGTATCCGTGTATGCCGATGAAAGTTAGCCGCAAGGGACACGGAAAACAAGCTAACATGATAATCCGTCTAGGCCGGCTTCATTTCCGGGCGTGCAGCAAAAGAAAGATTAAACAAGTGGGATAAACTTACGGGCGAAAGAGCACGGAAGAAGTCCAAGCGAGGAGCAAAGTTATTTACGACGGATAATTCTGCTATTTACCCGGCCGTACGTTTGCACGCACAACATCGTATTTCTTGTCATCAAGGCGGATTCAACCTCTTGGTGCACTTGGCTGACTATTTACAGTTCCTTGCCGTCCAAATCAGCTCCTCTGTTCGTAATCATGTATGTACTGTACGCTGCATATCGCGCATGTGGTATCTCAAATCCTCCATCGCTCCTAATCCCGCCATGGTATCTCTCTCCGAACAAGATGGTATCAAGCTGCCTAAAAGCAAGGAAAGACAAAAAGTAAAAAAAAGGAGAAAAAGAAAATGAAAACAAAACAGAGGAGAAGCTCCAGTGCCACACTCTGACACTATCTCATCCATAACTTTAGTCGTATATGTCGTCGTCGAACGTGCATATGCAGTTCCACTTGAAGCCTCCAAGCAGGTGTGAGGACTCCGTGGCGAGCCGGAGGCCAGTACGGTCACGACGCATCTGTCTCTCCAGAAGACCTTCTTCACCACCCCGGATACTGCTCTTATTGCAGTATTATCCGCCTCTTCTTTCCATCCTCGGCGCTTTCTCCAAGCCCCACTCCTAGATCACTCACCCCTAATCCACCTCCCCAAATCCCCCTTAATCCTCTCCCGCAGATGCTCGTTGAACCCATACGTCAAGGCATTCGCAAAGCCAACATACTGACTGCTACTCTGTAGCACGGCAAGCGTCTTATTCTGGCCGTGCCCGGTGGCCTCCAGCAACCGATTCACGATCCCCGGAATCCACAAGATGACATACATAATCGGATAAGCGTTGAGCAGTAGCATGCGTTTGATCTCGCGCTCAACCTGGCGAGACTGTCGGCGAGCGACACTGGAGACGGATGTGGTGGAGATACGATTGGGGTTGCCCGAGGCGGCGGCAGGAGCGGTGTTGTGGAGGACCAGGGGCTGGAAGGAGGTGGTAGAGTAGGCGTGGGGGGAGGCGAGCGGGGGCGGAGGGGAAGGCAGCGGTGTCGGTGCGGAGAGCTGGCGCGGGTGCGGCGGCGACGCGATGGGTTGATAGTTGGGCGTGTGGTAGTCGAGAGGGGAGGTAGGGCGGACGGGGGCGCCGGCGTCAACGTGGTGGATAGGGTTTGGGTGTCGTGGAGGCGGAGGAGAGGGGGCGGTAAAGGTTCGCGAGAGTCTTGGGCCTGTGAGAGAAGAATGATACTTGGTCAGATTGTGTGGCTGTGGCTGCGGTAGGAGCGACGTATGTAGAGAAGCGGGCTGCTTATTAAAGGTGCAAGGATGAGGGCCCTGACCCGGAAGTGCGGGAAGCTTAAATCACGCGAGGGATGACAAAGTTATAGGAAAATCGGAGAAGTTATATGGCTTACCTTGCATTGGCAAGTCGAGATCCTCCTCCAAGGACTGGCTGTTGGTGATGGGCAAGCTCTCCTCTGGCGCGATCTCCTCCTCCATTATTTGCGCACCGGTGTTTTTGGTCACACTGTCGTTGCGCCCGTCGAAAGTGAACTCTGAATTCGTGTTGTTGCCGGGGAAATTGGTCGATTGTCCGGGGAAATTGGCGACTTCAGTGGGGAAACTGACCCGGCGTGAGCGGTGCACGTCGCCCAACTCCAGGTCTTCGTCAGACATGACCTCGAATCCCCTCTTTTTGGGCTTATGGTAGCCTCGGCTGCTGACGGTTGTTCCTGTGGCGCCAGTACTGTTTGAATTTGGATCCGTGTCGTAAGAGCCTTTAAGTTTTGAGGTGGCCATCTCCGCGAAATGGCGCGTCATGTACCAGTAGACGTAGATGTAGATGCCGATCGTGCTGAAAATGATTGCGAATCGCCAGCCATGGGTGAGCGCGTACCGTAAGTCGGTCCGTTTGGAAGAGATCCAACACCAGTTGCCGCTAACCGGGACCATCTGGCCCATGGCGGTAGCGGTAATGCCTGAGGTAATTTACCGTCAACGCACCGACCAATGAGACACGTGGTGAGGAACTCACTCGTAATAATCGGAACGATCCATACGGACAGGCAGATGACAACCTTCCTGCCCAAAGACGCATTTGGCATGTAGGTTTTCCGGGTTATGGTGAGGACAGTCACTAGAGCTATCGCCAGGATGGAGAAGTCTGCAGCCTGGGACAGTTTAGCCTATCGGCGGCTAGGTGCGAGTCCGGCCATGTTGGCACTTACCTGCACAGATAGCTGTCCTACCCACCCGTTTAACGTGCACGCGGGACTTGGTGAGAGGCTATGGTTTGTGACGTATACGATTCCAGAAATGGAATTATTCATGGAGTTTATGAACTCTATTGCACGAGCCGTGAGCCTTGCACCAGGGGAGGCGCGAGATCCTGGGGAGCGTACCTGCCAAAGCCAAATTGAGGACCAACGCATGACGAAAAGACCGCTGCTGTTCGTGGTAGACGATGTAGGAAATCAGGACGCAGGTAGTGGCGACAAAGGACAGGAGGCTGCCGACAAGAGTGATGGTGGCGATTAGCTCATCGTAGGCCATCCTGGAGGCACAGCGGGAGGGCGTAGGGATGGGAGAGAGCGAGGTGGCCCTCACTGAGGCGGCGGGTGGTGATGTCGAGGGGGCCCAGGGCACGGGCGACTCATATACGAGGCGCGCCGTTATGCGTCGCTTGCCTCGTCCGCATCTAGTTTCAGGAACGGAGCGGCTTGGCGGACGACAGATGCAGGGCACGCCTGAAGGGTTATCCCAGCGGCTCCGCCACGGCAGCCGCCAGGTTTGTAAGCTTAATGGGTGTAGGCGTCCCCCCACGGATCGGCAAGGCAGGTCGGAGGATGCGCGCGCCCGGGACCTTTGCGCGTGTGTGCTTGACCGAGTCTCTGGCGATGGGTAGGTGCGTCGAGCTTGAGTAGAAGGCGAGGGTGGCCTGTGCCAGCGAGCCGCATGCTCCCCCAGATTGAGCCCTCGGGCTGCTGCGGAGCAAAGGCTCTACCCGCCTCTCCTTGCCGTGGCTCGCAAAAATAGCTCCCCTACAACGGCTCCCCGGACGTGCTAATGTTAGATTTCACGGCTTGGCCCGGAACCCATGTTTCTGCGAGCAAAACACGCGGGCCTGCCCAATCGAGTCGCAGCGATGAAGCCAGCGGCCAGGGCTGTGAAACTGAACGGGCAATTTCGTCGCAGAGCGGACAAGCTCTTGGCCGAGCGCAGGCGCTGGCAGAAATCGGACAATGCCGCGGTGTGTACATGGCCGGTCGCATGATGCTGAGAGCTGAGTCGTGCCGGAGTGGTTCGCGTGCGGTGGCTGCTCTGTAGGGCATAGAGGGTGTTCCCCGTAATCGGGCCGCAGCATGATGAACGCAGGCCAGCAGAGAAGGCGCTCGTGGCGGTCGCCGGCTAAGGCTTGGCGGCTGCCTCGAGAGTGCATGAAAGCTGTGTCCTTGGAGGCTCATCGTCAACAGACTGCGCGGCCGTGCCCGGTGCGGTCGACGTGGAAGATTGGCTGGGGGGCGGAGCCTGACGCAGAGGCGCTTGCTAAAGTCTAACTGCTGCAGATGCTGAAGAAGCTCCGGGCCCCATCCCCCATCGAGCCGTTTCGAGCGCAGGTGTTTTCAGCTGCACCGCGTCCTCTCCCAACGCGGACTCGGAGTTTTACGACAGGTTGGGATCGACTGTCGGTGAACAGACTTTCTCCGCACTAGGCGACTGGCGCCGACAGAAACACCACGGCTGCCGACCGCTGACAGCGCGAAGCCGTGGAACGTGCCGGTGTAGTCGGCATTTCGCGAGCGATCACCCGTCATTATATCCCCTTTCGTGCCGAGGTGGAGACGGGCCGAAAAAAGCCAGCCGAGCGAGGTGATGCTGCGAGGGAAATCGCCGTCTCAGATTGAAGAGCGGTCTTGGGAGAAAGCGGGAGGTGTTGGCGAGCGTTGGTTTTAGCTTCGAACTGTGCGTGACGATCATCCGGTCCACCCGGCGCACGTGGTTGCCTCCATCCTCAATCCCTTCCGTTTAAGCAACCCAAGCCTTGGGGCTGCAATTGGAAATTACTAATCCCTTGGGCTTTCGGCTTTGCTGACATTTGCTGCAAGTCCAGCTCTCTCGATGACATGGTCGAGCCTCAGGCGCTCAGTCATCCGTTCTCTTGGCTCACTTTCTTCCTTCCACCAATGGCCTACTTCAAGAGACTTCACAGTGCTACCGCGAGTGCAAGATCTTCCTGGAACATATTCGCATCCACTCGTCTGATACCTTCTCTTCTGACCTCTTGCACATTGAACAGCCTGGTATTCGAAGGAAAAGCTGTCCTCAGATTTTCTTCAACAGTAAGCGTTTGCGGGGATTCTCCGTTGCGCTGATCTCATATCCCAACTCCGCACCAATTAGATCCGGGCGATAACAACGTTGGAAAAATGAATCCACTCCATACTGAAGTAGTCCGCCATTAGGGTTCTCGTCATTCTTCTGGAGTTTCGGCACTGTCCTCATTGTACCTCGAACTCCCTGCTCATAGAGAATCAGCTTCGGGATTCAGCCATCATTACTTTGCCCTGCTAGTCAAGGCATGTGATCAGAACAGCGAGTTCCCGGTATTTATCCAGCGTCTCTCGCGCTGCAGTCTAGCTAGTCGCCCATGCTTGTGGAATGCTCTAGCCTTCTCGAAGCCAGCGGCCTGTCTGGGTGGGTTAGGCTGCGGGCTTACTGCAATCTGGCTTGTTGAATTCCTGCTTCAGGAGTTTGATAAATGGGGATACAGGTTACCCGCGGCCTAACCTCGACAACGAGCTGTTAGCTCCCAGTGCGCTTCCCATACGACTTACATCGTAAATGTACAGAAGAAACAAACGCCAGATGTTTCGCTCATCGTCTGGCTTGAACAACTGATTCGGATCTGCTCTGTAGTGCAGAACTATGTTCAGCATAGCTTCATCAATCAGAAAGTAGCCAGCTTGTGCGGATAGCAACACCCTATCTTAACTAATTTCTCACTTACAGGCTTGCGCAAACCATATCAGACGAGTACGAATATAAGTGTAGGGCATCTTCAGCCTCCATGCACGAGAAAGAGTTGGCTCCAGTGGCCCCACTAACTAAATGTCAGTGCACACATCGCGACGGGAATCACCTTACGATAGTGCCTTCGGCTCGTCTGGCACAAATACTGTGATTGTGCGGTCCATTTTATTCGGCTTCTCGGTCATTGCTCGTCCGTTTCCCTGTTCCGCATCGCTTGCGTGGAATAACATGGCCACTGTACAGCCTCTCTGCATTCCTCAAGACGCTGAGAACGTGAGTGAAGTAGTTTTGGGATTTACCTGGGACAAGGAAGCCCTGCACAATGAGAGTTGCACATCAAAGCCCTGTTCAATTTAGTCTGATGGAATGTGTTCTGCCTTTTTTTTTCCCCCCTCTTCGTGACGGTTCTGTGCACGATTTCTACCCCATGCTGGCGCAGGGTCCCTTTCGTGTTCGGCTCCTCCGTTGGCCGGGTCTCAACAAAAGCCCCTACAATGAGCATTGAGTCGCCTAGTGATTGCTCCCTTCATCTCGAACATATCATGCTCAGCGTGTCGTGGAACTGCGCCCTAGAGGGCATAGTCTGGGTCGTATCCTTCGTTTCCAGGAAGCTTACAGTTGCAAGAAATACAGGATTGGATGATTCTTAGAGTACGTTGAAGGTGCGTGCAGTATCACTCACGGTGGTACCTCTTGTCTATCGACTTGCAGATGTGACCCCGATTCCGAGGCTAAGAAGCTTCCGAGAGATACACAGTAATCCAATGCTCAATCATCAAACCCCTCCCACTCATCATTCTCTTCCGCCCTCCTCTTCTTTCCCTCCTGCCTCACCTTCTCAATCATAGCCTGCAATTCGTCCTCCTTCTTCCTCTCTTCATCTGTCAATTTCTTCTTGCGCTCCACCTCCCTCTTCTTCGCCCTCTTCTCCCTCCTCTTCTCCCTCGTCTCCTTCGCCTCTTTCTGCTCGCTCCACGCATTATCCCTCCCGCTCTTCCGCTTTTTCGTCTGCCGCAACTCCTCTGCCCCATTCTCCACCGCCTCCTTGAATTTAGCCTCTTCCTCCCTCCTCCTCTTTTCCCTGGCCTTATCACTGTAGCGGTAGTTCTCCCAGTCAATCGACAATCCCAGCGTCTTGTCGCCCTCCCACTTCTTCAGTTCCGGCATCTTCGGCATCCGCAAAAGCCCCCAGGCATCAGCGTGCTGTTTCCAGTCGAAATCCTTGACGCGGAAGATGCTGCTCGCGGCATGCTTGCTGTAAGCCTGCACCCAGCTGACGAACGCCCGCTGGGCCTTGTCGTGGAGGGCCCTGTCCTTCAGGACGAGCTCACGAATAGTCTCTGATGCTTCTTGGGCCTCCTCGTCTGTGGTCTCTACGCTCGGAGTCGTGAGTGGTGTTATGGGCGTCTGGCGCACGGAGAGAAAAGGGATGTAATCTTCCTCGTGCGTGTCCTTGGTGAGGAACGTGACTGCTAAGCCACGGCGTCCTGCGCGGCCGGCGCGTCCGCAGCGGTGGATGAAAGTCTTTGGGTCCGAAGGCGGGTCGATCTGGATGACGAGATCCACCAGGGGGATGTCGAGACCACGAGCAGCCACATCGGTGGTCAGGAGAACCGTGGGCGATACGCTCTCCGTGAAGCGCTTGAAGTTTCTTTCGCGAACGTTCTGCGGATGCTTCCCGTGCAAAGGGACAACAGTGGTAGTTGTGAGTAGTGCTGGCAGGACGTGCTGGAAGTAGTCAACGCCAGCACATGTTGAGACGTAGATGATGGACCTTTGCGGGGTGGGCGAGAGCGTTGACAGGAGCTTCGAGATTGCTGGGAGCTTATGGGACGGAGGAGTTAGAAGATAGGTCATTTGTAACGATGCAGGGGTTCTTTTGTCAACCGCTCCTGAAGCGGACTTGACCTTGACAGCAATGCGTACAGGGTTCCGCAGGCCAACGCGGACAAGCTGGGAGACAGCTTCGCTCACACTGGCGCTGAAGAGACCAGTACGTCTTTGCTTTGGCAAGCGCTGTAGAATCTTTTGCAGGTCATCCTTGAACCCAAGATCCAGTAATCTATCAGCCTCATCCATGACCAGGGCCTCGAATGAAGACTGCGGGCAGTGTACGTGTGGAGATGAAAGGAGCTCCAGAAGGCGGCCGGGCGTGGCAATGAGAAGGTTGGGAGAAGTCTTGAGGAATGTGCTGAGGTCCTGGGCAGGAGTTGTGCTTCCACCGAGAAGCAACTGGGGTATCACTTTGAGTGTAGAAGAAGGAAATGAGGGTTGTCCGTCGTCGTCCGAGGTTCCAGTCTGGGCTCGTAAAGCGGCGGCGGACGGGGCGTGAAAGGCAAGGAGGGAGGTCAGGACATTATGTATTTGAGTTGCCAGTTCTCTGTAGAAAGCATGGTTAGAACAGCTCTGTTCCAGAGGTAATGGGGCGTGGGCAAACCTGGTGGGAGAGACGATGACAGCGGCAACATGGTGTTTCTTCAAAGGCTCCTCCAGCCGCAGCAGCCTCTCAACCACGGGTATGACGAAGGACAATGTCTTGCCGCTCCCGGTCACGGCTTCCACAACCACGTCCTTGTAACCCATGAACAGCGGGATCGCGCTGGCCTGGACAGGCGTCATGCGCTCGAAGCCCATGCTGGAAACGGCGTCGAGGATCCATTCCGAGAGGGGCGGAGTAAGAGCATCCCATGCTCTTGGGTTCTTCGGCTTTTCGGGCGCCATGGCGAGGGTTGAGAGACTGTGGAAGGCGGGTGACGGCAGCGCGCAGACGATGTGGCGCGCGCAGATGCACCAAAGATCCCAGAGGCGGCCGCAAAAATTCGAGCTTGAGTCACGCTTATCGATACGGAGTGGATCTTGAATCGCGTGCACGGGATTGGGCGAAGGGCGGGTCAGAACAGGCAATTCATCAACGCGATGGCCCAGGCACGGGCAGGCACGTCAGGCAGGGCGCAGGAGCGGTCGCGCGAGCGGTGATGGGCCGGCGCGGCGAGCTATGATGTTGCCGGTCATGCAAGTGGCAGTGTGACTGGCCAGCCGGAAGCGCGATGATGTTCGATCCGGCTCGGCCGCAAGAAAAAAATCAAGTCGTAAGCAGGCTGCCAACCGGAGCCGCCGACTTCCAGCTCGCAATCTTACCTCTGTTCGACTATAGCTGCCGTCCGCGCGCCCCTTCAGACGCTTCCTCTCTTCATAAACCACCACGCTGGCCGCCGAGTCCGACGCCCCAGAACATGCGCCGGCTCTACGCGCGACCAAAGAGACGACCACCCTGCCTGTTCCTCTAGTGCGCATCCATCCGGCACGAGACCACCCTGCATCTGCGACACCACCCGGCCCTTCAGACACCGCCGCTTTCTTCCACCTCCTCTCTTCACTCTGGGCCCAAGCCCTCCCGCTCTCCGGCTGCGTCCGCTCCTCTCTCCTCCCACCCTTCTCTGATTGCTGGTATCCCGCCATGGCCGTCTCAGCGCAATCGCAGGTGCCTAGCACCCCGCGTGTCATTAGTCCGTCGCCCACTCCTTCGGAGTCGGGCAGTGCTAGCGGCTACTTCACACGTTCCGCCGCGCGCCGAATGAACAGCAGCCGCGACATCGTGTCGCCCCCGCCAATCGACGAGCACGACAGCAGCTCAGGCTCCGACGAGCTCGGCAGACGTCCGCGCCTACGCAGCAGAAGCCCTGCCAAAAAGAGGCTAAACGACGCAGCCGTCGCGCAAAAGTCGGCACGGAACAAGAAGGACCTGTCATTGCCGAACGGCACGTCAAATGGCCACCTCTCGCCGCCTACCGCATCGTCGAACAAAGATTACTGGCGGAGCCTGAGCAGAAGCCCCAGTCCGCTTGGGTTGATCCCTATCCACCAGGAATGGCGCTCGTTTGTATGACTCGCAAGTCACTGTACCTTTGGAGGTGCCCAAACGCTGACATTCTAGATTCACCGCCATGAAATTCCGCGTAAAATACTCCACACTTCCATCGGCTTCCTCACTCTCGGCCTCTACACGTCCTACGCGCAACCCTCGCAAATCCACCCCGTCCTTCTCGCACTCTTCATCCCAATCTTCACTACCGACATCATACGGCACCGTTACACTTCTTTCAACCGTTTCTACATCCGCTGTCTTGGCGCCCTGATGCGCGAATCCGAGGTCGACGGCTGGAACGGCGTGATTTGGTACCTGCTGGGCGTATGGACAGCCCTGCGCTTCTTCCCCAAGGACATTGGCGTCATGGCCGTCATGCTGCTCAGCTGGTGCGACACTGCAGCCAGCACCGCCGGTCGCAGATGGGGCAAGTACACCCCTCAGGTGCGGAGGGGAAAGAGCTTAGCCGGTAGCCTAGCTGCGCTTATAACAGGCGTGATTACCGCCGCCGCTTTCTATGGCTGGATCGCGCCCAAAGTGCAGTCACAGAACCCCACCATCGATACGGGCGATTTCGCCTTCGCATTCCAGGGACAGCTTGGGTTGCCCGCGGCGGCTAAGGGTTATCTGGGATTGGGCGACAAACAGGGCATTATCACTGGGAACCTGGCGCTCGGTGCCATGAGTTTCGTTGCTGGTGTTATTGCCAGCGTGAGCGAGGCCATCGATCTGTTTGGCTGGGATGACAACGTTACCATCCCGGTTCTCTGCGCCGGTGGACTCTGGGGCTTCCTGAAGATTTTTGGGTCCACATAAGGCAAAGGTCAGGATGCAACCACTGCCGAAGAACCTTCACACATCTAGAGCGCTACTATAATCAGATTTTTTTTATGGCACTAGTTCGGCGTTAGAGCGGCGGGTTCACTCTCAGACAAAGATTGAACTCAGGATAGATCATTCGGGGAACAGTGCTTTTTTCTTCACTGCACGGGAGGACGGATGTACAGGATTGATGATCACACCTCTCTTCTAAGTTCTCTTCGTCCTGCCAAGGACGATTGTGGGGGAGTGGGATTGTATGATACCACTGGCGGTCTAGATCCAAGAGAGCTATATGGCAATAATGAAATCTTCAAACCAAATTGACGGTTGCTGATGCTCTCATCCTTGTATTGTCCTTTTCCACGTCTAGGCCTATGAGCATGAGGCATGGTCGAAACCATGGTTTTAAGGTTACATCTGACGTCGACGACATTGGACGTTGATCACTTTCTGCCCACACATGCTTCATGAGGTCACAACAGCGAGAACAGCCGTATGAACGTGGGGAGTGGAAGGATTCATACGGAGTTATCTGTCCACCGAACGTAATGACACTTGCATCCGGGCGGATGCTTCATCTCCCTTTTTGCACGCATATTTGGCTGCTGGCCGTCGCAATATTATGAATGTCGCTTTGCCCGACCTCCGCTCGGCAACATTCTACTCCAACTTTATCTCGCCGCTGTTAAGCTTAGCGGGACGAACCCAGCTTCGGATCGCGATTCGCTAATTGCTGACGGAGTTCGGAGCGGGGTGTGACGACGCGACACCCGAGCAGTATGTAAGCAGGCTGGGCGAGCCCGTATTTAGTTGGAGGCCTATATTCGGACGACTCCCCCTCAGTTTGCCTTTTTACATCCTTAATTGCGGTTCTGTCGGGAATTTCGCGGTTTGAACGGTCCTTGTCGTAGGAGAACCATTATCCACATTCTCTTGGACTTCTGTCCTCCTCGAGACGCTACAGACTCCCGTCCGACCAGGCTGAGAGCTCAGTGTCAGCTTAGCTCGCAGCCCCGCTCCGTAACACCCACCTCCGGTGCCGCCTGTTTTTCCAACCCAGCCAACCCCGGCAGGCTGCCACGAGGAATAAAGAACAAGTGGAGCATTCGCGGATTTATTATCATCTGACCAAGCCCGCGGGAATTGGAACCAAGCTAGGCAGGAGCACTTCTACCACCCCGATCCCATAAAAAGGACGCTGCCTAGCAAGACTCAACATCATCCACCACGAACTGGCCGCACCAACCAAAGAGAAAGAACGAAAATAGAGCAGGACGCATGAAATTCCTCGACTCCATCACCTCCACCTCCACTTCCACCTCTCCCACAAACGCCACCACCATGTCTTCCTTCCCGCTCCCCACCCCCGGTCGCCTCCTCCTGACCCTTGTTGCCCTCGTCACCTCGACCGGCTGCTTCATTGCCGACTGGAACGAAACACACATCTACAACCCGACCTGGACGGCGCACGCCAAGTTCCACAACGGCCAGACCATGTCGATGGGCGCCCTGCTCGGCGTCGCCGCGCTCTGGTACCTGTACGCCCCGCCATCACCACGCACCGCCAGCAAAGAGGAGAGAAAGAATTCCGAAATGCAGAATCTGAAGACGGTGGTGCTGCTGGATGCGCTCTACTGGGTGACGCAGGCGAGCGCGTACGCGTATCCGGGGAGCGAGGCGTTCGATCCCATACCCGGCAGGGAAGAGGTGGTGCAAGATTGGCTGCTGCAGGCGAAGCTGGAGGCGGTGTTGCTAGGCATGGTCGGAGTGGGTTGGTGGCTGGAGAGCAGGAGGATTTTGGGGGCGTGAGCGGGTGCGCAAAGTTCATGAAGCAAGAAACGGTTGGTCCATACGAGTCGATGAAAGAGGGGAGAGAAGGCATGTAAAGGGGTATGTTAAACAGAGGAACGCTGAGGATGTGCATGCAAGCTCTACCAAAGAGGGCAATTCGCTCTCGTACGGGAGATGAAGCCATTGATGACTTGAATTCGAGCGACTTTCGTCCATTAAACGAGATCTATCGTAAAATTACTGTACAATGACCGTACATACATACAAGCCTCTATTTCCGTACAAGTGAACCATGACAGACCCAAGAAGTACATTGCTTTTTGTTGACCCAACGTGAGCCTTTCACTCATCCGAACCCTGATAAGCCTTTCGCGACTTAACCTTCTCCTCTTCAACGGCCTCAGCCGACGAGGCCGCGGCACTCTGGGCCTTGCTCTGCACCTCCATCATGTACGACACGGCGTCGTCCTCCAGGCGCTCCAGAGCCTGCTCGTCCAGCTCCTTTTGCTGCTGAATCTTCTGGACCTTCTGCTGCTGCCTCTTCAAGTTCCAACGGAGAAGCTGCGAGATCATGAAGACAATGCCACAGCCCACCCACATGATGTTCTGCTTCGCGTAGTAGCCCGACAGGAGCACGTAGCAACCCGGCGGCAGGACACCGCTCTCGAACTGTTCCGGCCTCTCAACCCTCTCCACGCACTCATCGTACGCTTTAGTAACCTTAGTGTGCATCTTGTTGACACGACACGCGGTCGTCTTGCAGTTGACAAACTCCTGATCCCAGCCGGGATAAACACCGGCATGCGGCCTGTTCAGCCAATCCAGCTCCTTCTTCCACGCAAAGTGCTCCGTATTGCCATCCGTCCTGCCCACCGCAACCCACAGCTCCGGCTTCTCAAACGGCCAGCGTTCGCCCTCGACATTCGCCGTCCCCTGCTCAATCCGCAAAATGCCATTCTGCGGCTCGCGAATGTAGCTGACGCGGAACCCCGTCGACGCCGCGGGCACGACCTCACCGACCTTGGTCAAATTGTACGACACGCCCTTGACGTCATGCGTCACATTGGCCCAAATGGTGCTAAACGCGAGCTCGCCCTCGACCGCCACACTCGGCGCGACATCCGGGTCCTCCCCGTCGGCAAACAGATGCAGCGCGGTCCTGAAATTCTCATCGCCCTCGCTCCGCAACGGAAACGCCTCATCCAGCACCGTGTATCCGTTGACCTGCGCGCCGGCGTCGCCGTCCAGCCCGAGCCCGCGCGTGACGCGGAAGTCGATCTCGAGGAAGCCGTCCTGTAGGTTCTTTTTGGGCTTGGTCGGGTCGGCGGGGAAGCACTGCTTGCACTCGATCGGGAATTGCACGTGCAGGAAGCCGGCCTGGCCGGCGGTCGCGACGCGGATGGGCAGGTCGGCGAGGGGTCGCTGCTCCCGGGGCGAGATGAGCATGTCCTTGCGGATGCGCGAGAATTGCGCGGAGGTGAGGGGCGCGGAGGCGAGGGTGCCGGCGGCGGCGAGGAGGTAGGTGGATGGCCGCATGGTGATTGGTTCTTTGCTCGGTTGGTCCGAAAGGAGGGTGGGATGAGGCGGGGAGAGGAGGGGAGAAGGGAAAGTTGGTGACGGGGAACTTTTTGTTCGAGGGGTTGGAGCGTGCTGATGAGAGGGCTCTGTTGGGCGGTGAAGATGAGAGAGAGGCTCCGCTCCGCTGCGTCATTTTCCGCTAGACCCTGTGCACCGGCCATGCGGAGCCCCGAGCCTTCTGCGGAGGGGAATCGCTCGGCACTTCTCTCCACTCCACTCCACCTCGTTCTTATCACCGTGGCCTCTGCATCAAGGCAGGCTAATCCACCCGCCTTCTGCTGTCTTTCCCTGCAATCTGTTGGTCTACAGCATTAATCCATATCGTTGGACGCCATGTGTCCTTCCAAGGATACACGCTTATGTCTACCCGTAGTTCAACAGAATGTCCAGCTAATATTTGAGCCCATCTGCCGACCTACTGAGACCCGAACGAGCATGGAATTACGGTGGTCACTTCAACGAGTGACGCTGGACCCAGAAATTATGCTCAGATTAATTGCTCAACAAAACGAGCACACTTTGTCACCTCGTGCATTCATTTCTGCCCATTTCCCAACCCGCAAATTGCCCCAGAATCGGTTTTGAAGCTCGTTACAAAGAGTGTTCCTCCAAAAGTGATCGCTTACATGCAATCACGTTCAATGGCTTCAAAGCAACAAACAGCCTAGCCAGTGTCAGCGATCAGCTTGGTCAATATTCCCGGCATACCTACCCATATACTTCCTTGGGGCTTCCCTTCTCAGGGGCCAACTGAAGGTCAAAATGCAAGAGGATAGTTGGAAGCACCTGAAGGCTCGTTAGCGGCCTCTACGCTGCCATGCGTTAACGAGGATATGGCGTACTTTGCCCATTTCCAGCATGGCGATATCTGGGTTGTCCGTCAGCCCACGTCCAGGAATAGCTGCTCGGGTATGACTTACTCTTGCCAATGCAAGTTCTCGAACCACCACCGAACGAAAAGAAGCATCGGTCTGGATCTGTTCAGCTAGCACTCTCCCAAAGTTCGGCCGACGGCGAGCCTACACATCTCATGCTTTCGTTGCTCATCCAGCCATCTTTCTGGCCGAAAATCCTCCGCATCATCACCAAAGACGCCTCTGTTTCTGTGTAGCGCCCAAGCAGTAGTTCCGACCTCATACTACGCAGTCAAACGTCAGCATCTTCAGCTGTAATCGCCGCACCCCATGCATAACTTACCCCAGCCGGCACGAAGTAATCACCAAACCGCAACCCCCCTTTCGGCACGACCCTCGGCGGCAGCGCCCCAATAGCCGGATGCAACCGCATCCCCTCCATCAACACAGCCTGCAAATACGACCAACTCTCCGCCACTTTCTCTGTTACAACGCCGTCCGCCTTCACCTCCCCGCTGACCACCTTATCCTTTAGCTCCCTCAGCAACCTACCTAACGCCTCCGGCGTCGTCAACAAGTAATAAAAGACTGCCGCCAACGTAAAGCTCGTCGTGTCGCTTCCTGCCGTCACATTCGCCGTCAACATGAACCCGACATCACTCTCACTCAACTGCGGCTTCTCGCGATGCACCGCCAGCAGCTTGCTCCGTATGTCGCCGTCATGATCATCCGCACCGCCCGCCCGCTCTTTGCGCGCGGCGATTTGACGGAGCGCGAAGTCGTGCAGGGAGCCGTTCCGCGCGGTCATGGCGAGACGGTTGCCGATGAGAGGGGCGAGGCGCTCGTGCAGATGGTAGAGCCAGGGCACCTCGCCGACCCAGACGGCGGAGGCCATGGCGGCGCTGATGGTGCGGAAGACGCCGCCGTCAGAGAGGGCGTCGAGGTAGCCAAAGCGGCGGGCGAAGCTGACTTCGCCGATGACGTCTGCAAGCGCAAGTCTTCGG